>VDFB02322484.1:0-20485 GCA_007258455.2 Sequoia sempervirens
GTGATTTGTAGGTTTAGGGGTTTTTGGCTTAGCCTCCCTCAGCTGCATTCCTGGATCTCCAATGAATGGGAGCCTCTAATTTCTAGTAAAGTTCATATTTTCCCCATGGCTAAGGGGTTTTTTGTAGCTAAGTTTGACAATGCTTAGGAAAAAAATATAATTTTATGTGACAATTTTTTTAGTTGGGAGGACAAATATTTGTTGATGATTAAGCCTTGGCATTCATAATTCAACCCTGCTTCTGAAACTTTCAACAAGATCTCGATTTGGGTGTGGCTGCCTAATCTTCCCCTCCACCTTTGGACTGACCCTCTTCTGGAGGAAGTGGGAGATGCCCTTGGTGATTTTTTTTGGTGGATGATGAATCATCTGACTTTTTCATTCCACCTTTGCCCACATACTAGTTGAAATAGATGTTTCAAAAGGGTTTCCAGTTGAGGTTTTACTTAAATCATCTAAGGGTTCTTGGGTCCAAGCTTTGGATTATGAAGGATTCCTTTCAATGTAGAAAATGTTTAAAACAAGTCATCTTTGCTACACAATGCGAGATTCGAGAAAAAAACTATAGCCAGCTACTTGGTGGAAGGGCTTCTCAACAACATTATACGGTTGAGAAAATTTGAAGATCAACACGGGAGTTTTTTGAGGTTGTTGCTTCAATTCTCGAGGTCTGGGCATCCCCTACGGATGTCTCAAATGGTGGGGCTGCTGAGGCTTCCCCTCTTGAGCGTGAGTCTGGTTCTCTGGATGCCATTTCTGGTAATAGTGCTACGGTGACAAGTTCTGGTGGCTCTTCAAATAAGTCGATGTTTGCACAAAGAAATAATGATGAAACCTCTGAGACAAAGGCTACAGGCATCCATCTTCAGGAAACTTGTGGGTTGGCCTAGCATGATAAGGTAGCGTGTGTGGAAGAAGGTTGGATTACTGTTATGGGCAAGAAAAAGTCCTCTAGGCCTTCTTTTGACATGACTCTTCGTTCCCACAAGAGTAGTTCTAAATGTAAAACTTGATGTGTCTTGTTTGGGGACTAGTTTTAATGGGTTGTTGATTGTCTCTTTCCAGAGTCTTGTTTTTATTTGTGGCTTCCAGTCCTTTCAAAACCCTGCTTTTTCCCATATCAAAAACTATTTTTTATGAAATATACTAACAAACAGGACTATCCAAACACATATAGTCGCAACTTACCAAGCAATAAAACAATCAATTTCTCACACCCACTTACCCTCCCCTACAGACTTGGATCCTATGGCATCCTTCACCATTGGCCTGCCTACATATCCTACATCCACGTGGGATAAAATTCCAATGTAGTTCTCCTCACTATTTAACCTCTCATGCTACCTACACACCACTTCATATCCATATTTTGAGGATCCCAACCAATCCTTCAAACCAAGTCAAAGGTTCAAGTTGTAAATTCAATCACTTTTTTTTCCAAGACAACAATTATCATTGTTTGAACAATTCATAAGATCATAACAAATTTTAATGAAATGTACTAACAAAAATTCACTGGACTATCCAAACACATTTAGTTGCAACTTACCAAGCGATAAAACAATCAATTGATTACACCCCCTAACCCTCCCCTACAGACTTGGGATCCTAAGGCATCCTTCACCATAGGTCTTCCCACATACCCTACGTCCACGCAAGATCAAAATCGAATGTAGTTCTTCTCACAATTTGTTACAATTGGTTGTTAGTAAAAATAACCGTGACTTTTTATCTATATTAAGCATTGCTTTTTGTCTATAATATTTCAATACTTTAAAGTTCTCTAATTGATTTCTTCATGAGTTTTTAGTTAATTAAATATTTTGTGATGCCTTCATGTTTCATTAGTCTTCAAACTTATTGAATCTTTATTAAACAAACATGTTTATGAAAAATACCTTTTTCATGTTGCCAACTTTTCTTTCTAGACATCCATAACCACTTTGCTATGGTAGCATCACTAACATGAGTAACTTTTATTTTCGCTTCTAATTTTGTAATATCAAAAATAAAATAATGTTAGATGGTAATATGTATACTATTTTTTATTAATTATGTTTTAATGTCATCATATCAGAGCGGTTGTTTAAAAGAAACCTTGTCACCATTCAAAAAATAATTCTCTTCAACATGTTTGTTAAAAAGGAAACAATAAAAATAAAAACCAATACAAACATTAACAAATCATGAAATATTTAATGAACTCATTCATGTAAAAGGAAATTAGAATATGTAAAATTACTTAAACATTTTAGACAAAAACCAATGCTTTAACTAGATTATAAATTTTCTAATTTAATGTGTTTTTAAAATGCACTTCCAAGATCCCATCACCTATCACAGTCCCCGCCTCAATAGGAGACATGAAAGGGGAAAGAAACAAGACAACAAGAGCACCCAAAACCAACTCCAACACCCAAAACTCTTCACCTCAATAGTAGACTACGACGCCATAGCAGAGCGTAAAGAAGCCAAAAGCCCATAGTAGCACCACCAAGCCCCTCCATCCAAACCCAACTCTACCTCAATAAGAGTTAGCTCCACCTCCATAGGAGAAGCCGGGAAGGGGGACATCCGAAGATCACTACTTTCATCCAAATCCACAAACTCTACCTCCAAAAGATATAATTTTCACCTCAATAGAAGTAACAAAATGAGGAAACGTGAAGAAAGTAATTACGTAACAAGCAATATCATTAACTTAAACCCAGACTTGGGCTGTGGAGAAGAACAAGTCTCAAATATATCTCTGAAGCTAACCATCAAACATATTTGCAACGAGAGCCAGAAGACAAATCCGTAATATAATTATTGGGCAAATCCAAACCCCCACGAGGCATATCATCCAACCCCAACAACCAACATGTCCAACGACACTCAACTGAAGCTCTTCCACCAACGATGACAAGACCCAAGGGACCAAACCCAGCAAACGGGGACACCACGAACCAAAGAAGAGGTGCGCACTACAAAGAAAATCCCCAACCTCCACCCAAAACAAAAGCGTCAAAAAACAACCACAATGAAATGGCCTTCCACAATACACCAAGAATATACCCTCGAGCTTAGTACAGAGACAAGAAGGAAAAACCCCTCCGCCATCACCCCCACGCCACAAAGAACGTTAGGAATCACCAAAAAGAAGGGATAACTTTTGTCTCTCCTCCCCTACACCCAAAGCAATGCATCTTTAACACTTAAGATGAGCAAAGACAAGAGGGAAGAGCATTTGTGTCTGTGACTATCAAGCTTTCAAACTTAAATGCCCATAGTCCGCCTCCCAAAATTCAAACTTTGTCTTTCAATAATGTAATCCCCCGTCAACCCATTTTCATTGTGTTATAAAATGATCTTAAAAGAGTTTTGGCTTGAAAATTTTGTTGGTTGTAACACCATGCGAGAATTCTGCCCACACGAACTCCTGCTCGACCCATTTTCACTGTGTTATAAAATGATCTTAAAAGAGTTTTGGCTTGAAAAATTTGTTGGTTGTAACACCATGCGAGAATTTACACTCATAAGTTTGACGTTGAAACAATAATAGATGATTGTCGATTAAACTATAGTGAACCTTCGACGCCTCTACAACATACTATTGGTATTGAATATATTTCTAGTTGTTGTGAAATGATGCCTTCATAACAATAGAAGCTTATCGTGAAATGAGACACCACCAACATCTTAAATATCAAACCAATAATATTTTCTATTTAGTTCAAAATACATACAGTTGCACAATTGCATAAAACTCATTGTCATGAACAAAATGTTTTCTTTCTTTCTTTTTCATTCAACTTCTCACTCAAATAAGTAATCAACTTTCCTTCTTGACTCAAAACCCCTCCAATTGTTGTTCCACTTGAACCGCAATCTACCTAGAACGCTTTATCAAAATTAGACAATTTAACACTGGTTTTTTAGTAATTTTTTCTTTCAATCATTGAAAAAATTTCTCTACCACAATTACCCGTTTGAATTCCTTCATATCGCCCTTGAAACCAAAAAATATTCATTATAATGAAAGCAACATTCCTATGTTTTTTTTCTTTTTCTGCCAATAGGGATTCTTCTTTTTCTCCCTCTAAAAATGCTTTTGTGCCTTGTGTTGCCCAAATTCATTATTGCACAATAAATTGTACCAACAAGCCTACAAATTATGTCCCTTCTTCCCATAAATGACACATTCTTTTTTTGCAAGGGAGTTCTTTTTTGTATTCAGACGAACCTACTTGACTATTTTGATGTTCAAATTGCTTTTCCTTCTATTAAGATGTGAGCGACTAATTGTCTAGGGATTAAGAGGTCTCATCATGAATTACCTCTTCTTGTTGAAGCAAATTCGCCTACTCTTCAAACAATGGCTTTCTACTAGCCCCACTGAGATATGTATCAAGTATGTGTTAAGAATAGGGCAATGCTCTCAAAAAATGGGTACAAAAGAGCCATTTCACACAATCTCCCCTTGACACTAGCAATGATGTCCTAGTATCTAAACTCTTTTGAAAAAGTTCTTTAATGTTCTCCATTTTACATTTGCAAACAATATAGTTGACATTACAAAAGAATAATTTCATCATAAGTTTTGAATTCATATACCATCTTGAGGAAATTTGAGGCTTGTTTGGTAGTTGCATTTTTTCTGATTATTCATATGTCAAGTTGAACCTCATCAAAAACATTCAACAAGATTATCAATTTGGCCTTTCGATTGGCCTTGCCATATTGGTTCTACTCAACTCAACTTGTGTGAATCTTAAGATTCTTCTAAAAACTATATCCGCAAATCCTCAAAGTCATGTTAAGTTTGGACCTTGGTTTTCTTGGAAGAAAAACTCACTTAGATCCATAGCCACAAGTTAGGAAGCGTTACTTTAAGAGCAATGGAAGTGGTAGAATTACTTTAAGAGCAATGGAAGTCATTTCATTGGATATGGAGGGTCCTTATTGCTGCAAAAAGAATTGTACGTCCTTATTTCTTCCAAATGATCTACAAGGTCAATGCTACTTGCATCATTGTTGCAACTATTTTAAGTGTTATATGCAATAATTCAACATGACAATATTACATATAAGTCTGAATCAAAGGCATTGTTTTATAACAAACATTGTGATTGTTATGAAATATAACAAAAGAATGTTGTGATTTCCTATATTTTGCTAAAAAAATGAGATTAATAGATTTTTTTGCCCTTTTTTTAATACTATATTAATATGCACTTTTATTTTAATTTTAAGATATGTAAGAATTAAAATATTAAACTCTTTCCAACCCTAAAGTATTCCTTCCTTATATCTCAAACTTCAGGAAAAATAAGATTTACTAAAAAAAAAATGCACCTTCTATGTTTATTTCACAAAATCAATACTTCATGTAGCAACATGGATATATCTTTTAGGCATCTTTGCTTCAATTGGGATCAAGCAAGAAACAGGTCGCTATTTATATGCCAAAGAATTTGAAACGTGGCTATTTATATGCCAAAGAATTTGAATGGCAAACAGAGAATCTATAGGTCGTGATGGCAAACTTTTCACGATCTTCAGAAAACTTTGCTATCATTCATTCTATTGTGCCATGTTCATGCTCCACGTAAACTTTTAAATCTGAGCTGGGGTGGCCTGCTTTGAATTTCTTGCTGCTATATAGCTTGTGTCATTTGAAAAACCTGCTGCCCCGTTGGAGATGCTACATTCGACATCTGTTGCCATTCCCTTAGATGTTGCGCTATTACTTGCTCTGCCATATTCCCATGTTGGCTTCAAAGATGTCTGCTACATCACTTGTGTGATGTTGGCTGGAGTTGCATATTTTCGAACAATATTTAATAAGCGCTGCACACTTAATTAAATGCTTGCACATTATATTAAAATATAATTTAATGTTTATGGTGAAACATTAACATTATTTGATTTTATTAAATCAAAACAAGAAATAGTTTACCTTTACATTGATCTTCTCAGAGCCAACATCTGTCGACTGATCCCTTTTCTCGCCCACTCGTGCAATTGAAGACCGACAAATCTAAGAATGAACTTTACAGAATGCACTAAAATATTGCTGGTGTCATGTTGCTAAGGGCCGCAATACTGGATGGCTATGTTAATATATGCTGAGAATATATTTGCTTCTATTTTAGATTGCACAATGTTTATAATGCTTGTTACTGTGCTGAACTGGATGTATTTGATTGTGATGCTAGGCTGGCGTTGGAAAAAATAAAAATAAAAATTGCAGTGTGAAAGAATGCACTACAGCCTCTAATGTTGTTGGTTCTGTGTTGTTGTATCTCATCAATTCCAACAATCTTCTCGTTAATATTTGTCATTGTATTATTTATTTTTTACAATATGATGCCCATGTGGCAGTTCAAGCTTATCAAGTCAACATTGAATCTCCTATGAGAAGGGATTTTCACTCGTGATATTCATTTTCAATCTACTATTGCCCATTGAAATATACTACTTTTACAATGGGAATCGCTTCTAACATTGATGTAAACTGATCTTGTGTCGGTTGTAGCATTGTGCTCTTATGGGAGATCTCGATTGTATTTGACTTTGAATTTGATATTATTGGTTATCCATAATGTTAACAACCTATATAGCTGTTAGTTGGCATTCAAGATTGTGATGGGAGTAGTTATCTACGATGTTTCTGTTTGAATCTTGTATGGTTTATTACTACAAAATGCACCTACAATAGTTCTCCTTCACAATATTCATGTTAAATTTTTTATTGTTGGTTTTCTAACCTTTGGTGGTGTCATGTCCCTAGGGTTTACTCTTAGAATCAGCTTAAATAAAGTCAAACAACATTGTCAAAACATATTCAGGGACAGCAGATAACAAATTCACCCCACAGATATATACTCAAAATAAAATCAAGCCATGGTTAAATTTTTACAAATGACAACAAACTCGGATTTGGAATGAACTGTGCACTTTTTTCATGATAATGTAGTTAATTTATCTCACCAGAATACAACTGCAGTACATTAAAATTAACAGCAAATCAGATGCCTATCTAATCCCTTCACAGAATGAGCAATCAAGCTGTTTTGACAGCGATCTCATGTGCAAGAGCAATAGGTCCCAGATCTTATTTGTAATGGATGATTGGTGTGCCTGGGGATGCCTTATGGTTGACCTGAACCAGGCTAAAAGTTGCCTCTCCATTTTTTTGACTAAACCATCTAGGGTTTCAACCACTAACTCCTTCCAGCACTGGTATTTATTGACGCCAGCTGTTGATCAGGCATTGGAATATGTGGTTGGCTCACAACAGTTCTTCAACAGAGTCAATCGCCCTAAGTGCATGCAGATCTGCAACTGCTGTACTGGTTTTGACCAGTCCTGGCCGCTAGAATTTGCGGAGTGAAGGTAATTAGATCCCACTAAACTCCTACAGGTTGATACCAGACCTGCGCCTTGGATTTGTGCTTGAATTATGCCTTAGAGACTGCACCAGGGGAGTCTCAGAGTGATGAATCAGTCTGCCTAGTTCACTACGCCACCAGGAGAAACATATCAATAGTTTAAAATATGGTCCAGCTGCAAACCACAGTGGAGTCAGCTTAGAAAAACACAACACTGGTAGGGTTTTTGTCCTACCAGAAATACTGACTTGAGGGTTTCATCCGAGGCAGTACAACAATGTGGATTGCTCCAAAAAAATTGCTTAAAAATGAGATGCCCAAAATGAAATAGCAGTGCCACCTAAATATCTGTTTGAAATTACGTCCTAGAGCCCAAATATTGTGCCCACATTTAAATTAAGCATTTTATGTTATTTTAATATTTTAGATTGTATTTACTATTTACTATTTTATCAGTATAGTTTTTTTTTTAAAAACACTTATTATATTAAAATAATAATATTACCCCAATTAAGAGAAGGGGACATGACAGTTCTCACGCCCCAAATATTGCATGTGCTCAAGTAAATTCTTGAATGTCAATCTTGTAAGGCCAAGATCCCAATTCGTTCTTGGGAGTTTCTATGTCCATCTGCCCAATTTCTTAGACTGTCAGTTAACTTCATGTTCCTTTTGAATCTTCACAAATTTCATTTTGCTTGTAAGCTTCTTGCTTAGAAGTAGGGGCTTGTTCCATAAGGAACTCAATTTCTTTCTTGTAAAAACTAAAAAACACACCGACTCCTCAAGGTCTGTAATTCAATACCCCTATGTGATGAAGAATTCATGTTAAGGATCTGCAAATCATCAACTTCAGTTTTGAGTTCAACAGCATACAACTCTGCACCTGCAAGCTTTGTCTCCAATAATTGGACCCTCCCAATCTTCTTGCAGAATCTCTTGAAAAACTTGGATGCCATCTCTAGAGTTAAATGTCTCTCCAAATCAAAATTTGGATCACTAAGAGTCAGATCATTGACAGTAGTATTTGTCTCATAACATGTGTGATATTTCTGAGTCTTTCTCATTGAGCTTTATAATCAGCCCATCAGGATCAGAAATGTTACAAATATCCCCCTGACCAATGTCGAACATTACATTGAAACTCGCACAAGAATATGTCTCTCATAATGAGGAATCATCATGGGGCAGTTGCATACATGCATGTGTGTCTCCCATGCTTCATGCATGTTTAGTGGCTGTCAGTACCATGTCCATTACCATGGTACAATAAAGGTGAACTTTTGCATGTTTAGTAGATGTCTAGAAGGCATAGTGAGTCCCATCGAACCTAGGACACTCAATAGTGATCTTGCTCGCCATCTTGAACCTTCCTTAAGCGGTTAAGCTCTTCTCCAAGGAACCAAGCTTTGATACCAATTGTTGAACAAGACAACTGAGAGGGGGGGTGAATCAGTTGTAGCAATTTTAACCTTTAAAACTTCCACCAGAGGTTAGACCAATTATCATTCACAAATCCTTTACTTTGCGAATGTGATTAATCATTAAGTGTAAAAGCAGAAACTGAAAGAAGTAAAATCATACACACAATAACACCAGATTTACGTGGAAAACCCAATAAGGGACAAACCACGGTGAGGATTAGCTCACAATATAGAGAATATCAAAACCGAATATAGAGGCTCACTGCCAAAACAGGACTTACTGTCCAGAACAGGACTCACTGTCTAATAAGGGTTAACCACTTGGAGGGCTCACTACCACAAAATTACAAAGAATAGAAGAGGACAATTACAGAGAGAAAACTATCTCAATGCAACCGAGATTTCCACCACAATTCACTCACTCACTTGCAGACACACACAAAAGATGTCAGATGCCTTCGGAACCCTAACAGGAAATTCGCATTGATTTTCTCAAACTTGCATCACACACACACTATTTCACATCTATCCCACATCTATCTTGCATCTACCTTGCTTGCATACATCCTTCACAAACATCTCAACTTGTACTTATATCTTCTTCAACCTTGAAACTCATCCAAGGTCGGCCATACATCATATGTATTTACAAATTCAAATTAGGTCAGCGCCAAAACATTCTACGGTGGAATTAGAATGAGGACGACCCAAACACATACTTAATGAGGACCTAAATAAGTGCAAACATGCTTCGCCACGCTTCATGAACTTCGTAAGTAGTGTTTAACACAAGGTCGGCCAACACTCGTGTAAAACACATAGAACAATTAAGAACATGCAACCTTAACTCGATCAAATCTCTCCAGATAACAAAATTAACTTGAACATGATCATATCAACTTATTTCCAGAACCGCAAGTCTTGAAACTAGAATACAGAGAAATCCGAAGCAACTACATTTCTCCCAAACCACAACCAAACACACCAAACTGCACAGTCACATACTGGTGAAAATATCTTGCACTGTACAACAATCCAAAAGCCCAAATTCTGGATACAGCAACCACCAACAATCATGATCAATATATCAGGAACTCAAAAGCATAGAGACAATATAAAGTACATCTCGAAGCACATCCCAAAGCACACACAAAATATATGCAAACTTTCTCTATTACAATTTTCTCAATATCCTTGACATATACAGCCAAAAACCAACTTCCATGACATCAATGACAACAGCAACCAGTTGACAACCAATTAACCTGTTGACATCAATGACAACACCTTCATACTTGCAACATGGTGTACCTTCATTGACCAGTTCACTCTCATCGTAATATGTGGGAACATGCTTAGAATCCATAACCAATACAGATTTCACATCAAGCTGCTTATGATGGTCCTTTCTTGTGTTCAACTGAGTAAATAATTCACAATCATTTGTAATTCCAACCACTATGCCCTCTCCTATGATGAGACCATTAAAATCTTTGTCAACAACTAGGAAAGACTTATCCTCTTGTTCAAAATCGCCATTCTTTTCTTCTTGTACCTATCTTAACCTTTCGATCAGGCATATGTTATTTCTCCATGCTTCTCTTGAAATTGCTATTCCGTGAGGCTTTGTCAAAGCAACTAAATCAGTCCATCTCCTAGGAAGTGACTCTTTTGTGGCACTCACCACATCCATTCATGCTTGTTTATCTTCTTTTGTCTTTGCATAGAGACTTAATGTCTTTATTCCAATGAAAATATAAAATTACCTTTCATCTGATTTACTTGCTTTAGTTGAAGATGTAGTCGATGTACAATGTCTATCATTATGCTTCGGTAATATTAGTTATCCGAATATGTATTAATTGGTTGTCGGCTTTGGGTAGTTATAAGCATCAGTTCGTTGATGGTTGTGTTCTTCTTGGAAATCGATGGGTCCTTTAAATACATTGTATATCGTCAAGGACAATAGTATGATCTAGTCGGATCAACTTTGATCCTTGGCTGACCATCTCTTGTCATCTCCTGTAATAATTTCATGAGCAAATAAAGATTTATTTTACGCATGTACCTGGTATGCATTGTCATCTCCATTATTAATTCATCTACTTATCAGATAGAGCAGCAAACATTTGGCATCATTGCCTTAAAGAAATCAAGTAAGATTTGAGAGATTCATGTCCTTAGACACCAACAAAGGCAAGAAGAGACCACAACATGGTCAAGATCAAGAGATCAGGAAATCTTTAATTCAACAAAGAGAATGAAGGAGACAACTGAAAGATGTAGTTGAAGAAGGTGAAGGGTTTCTGAGGGAAAGCTCGAGTCCACCAAAGACCAGAAGCCGAGGCGTAAGCATAAGCCGTAGTCGGGAGAGAAAGAAAACTTTCACAACAAAAGAACACACGAAGGGAGAGTGGAAAGAAATAGCATGACACCTACCACTCCCCGACGAAGCATACACAAACCTCGCCAACCAAATCAAAGAACTGTCCAGACCATCACCATCGAACAAAGGAGAAAGAGAAGGAACACCCACCAATCTCACCATCGACAAACAATTGAGACCATCACCATTAGATGAAGGAGGTTCACCGTCAAGCGAAAGGAAAGGCGAGGGAGAACCTACCAACCCGGTTGTCGGAAAACCATTTGTACCATCAAAGTTGACCGAAGGGGAAGACGAGGGAGAACCTACCAACGATCTAACAAAGACCATATGCCAGATTGAAGAATTGAAACTGACAAAAGAACAGAACATTGGAAGATCGGAGCCAAAACCACCAAGACAAAGGGAGCATCGAAAGGACCCCGAGGGCAACCCAATGGTGATGAACAATAAAGAGGGATAAGTAGAGGATCACAGCATGTCCAAGAGTGAAGAGAACACACCGAAACGTACGAATCGAAATTCTTCGACCACGTTATCATCACATACAGTGCCTCGGAGAGGTAAGATGGTGGCTCCTCCAAAAAATCTAAATGTGGAATGACAGAAACTTCCAAAGTTCACAAGGAATGGGTCAGAGGATCCTGTGAGACATTGCAAGACATATGAGACAATTTGGGTAGCAAATGGTCAAGATGACAGAGCATATTGGCTGATAGCATTTCCTACAACTCTTAGAGACATAGCAATCAATTGGTATACAGAATTAGATTTAGCACACAAAGCCACATGGGATGCATTAAAAAGAGCATTCGAGGAAGAATTCAAACTTTTGAGAGACAACAACGAAATTGTAGCAAAGATATACAACACAAAGCAAGGAAAATGTGAAAACGTACGAGCCTATAATCGTAGGCTAAAGGAGTTACTGGTGAAATTAGAAATCTAGCTAGTTGACAGACCAAAGACAAGATGGTTCATCAAAGGATTGATTCTTTCGCTAAGGAAGACAATGAAATTAGTGCCTTTGTCATCGTACGTCGAAGCCTACAATCGAGCAATGGACATAGAAAGTGGAGATAAAATGTATTTGCGCAGTAAAAGAAAAACAAAGGAAGATGGAAGTTCGGATGACACTAATGAAAATGAATCAAGGACGATACAAGCACTCCGAAGGGACATGCTCCAAATGATGAAAGAATTGAAGGTGGTGAAGAAAACTAACGAACTGTGGTGTATTGAGTGCAAAATTGAGGGGCACACAAAAGATAATTGTCCAAAAAGAGGTTTTGTAAGACTTGCCAGGTTATGGGTAATTCAATAAAGGAGTTCCCATACAATTTGAAGACCAGGAGTACACAAGTACTCTTTACGCAAGGAAAAAAGTCCACTCCATCGATGCCACATAATACATCTCCTAGTGGTTATCAAAATCAAAGAGGACTCGGCCAAATACAATGACCCCAAAGGACACCCTATCATACAATGCCAACAATGTAGCGAATGGGGAGACTTTATGAGAGACCACCAAAATAAGAAAGACAAAGTGCAATTATTGTGCAAATGGTGTGGACCTAGAAACCACGAAGACACTGGATGTCTGAAACAAAAGACTAGTGTCAATATGATTGATGTAAGGCATAATGAAGTAGTAGCCATTACTCATGCCCAAGCAAAGAAGGTTGTGTATCCGGACCCACATAGAGAAAAAGAAAGGCTTCATGAAGCAAGGGCCGAAGTGGAGAATGCTATGGACAATGAACAACGCCACTCAAATGCAAATGCAAGTACAGTAACAAACCAATTACAATCTAAGAAAAATATTGCACAGGTACTTCAAGCTACTATACTAGTTAAAGTAGTGGATTTATTACAAAGTATGCCTAAACTTAGAAATGCTATTGTATTGAGGGAGAATTTCACAATGCACGCTACGACCCAATTAGAATCTAGTGAGAATGAAAAACCAATAATTGAACCTCCACTCTCAGGCGACCAAGTGAGAGATCCAATGTTAATGACATTTAACAAAACAAAGAAACTAGCATTAATGAATATGGAGGTCCTTGAAAGGAATCTCACTAATACAATTGTTGATGGCAGTTCAAGCATGAATGTGCTTCCAGAAGACACTTGGAGAAGTCTCGGCAAGTGGACCATTTGGCCTCCAACTTTTCAACTAGTGGGTGTAGATCAACACTCAATATTAAGGTACTTGGAGTTTTAATGGGACAAAAGGTAATTATTGGAATTGAAACATTTTTGCTGAACTTTGTGGTCATTTCATTAAGGAAGAAAGTGTATGACACATTATTAGATCAAGGTTGGCTGGTGGCAGCCAAAGTTGATCACAACTAGAAAAACAATACAATCTCCATTGAAAATAAGGGTCAGAAATATATAATTGGTTTGAAAAACCAAGCAATTAGTGAGGAAGCACCTTCCTTGGATTCGTCAGATTCAAACTTCGGAGAAGAATGGAGGGAGAGTCAAGGTCTAATGGAACCAAAACGAAAGAATTTGTTACAACTTTATTCTTATTTATGCTTTTTAGAGTCTTTGTGTCCTTATTTCTGGCGAATACTCATGAATACCATGGAAATTAAATAGAAGGCCGAATTTATTTATGGAGGAGTCAAACTATATTCAGTGAAAGTAAATGTATAAATCAGTCGAACACAGCCTATAAGGAAGGGCTCAGGAGTAAATGCTACAAAGGACTCGGGAGTGAATGTTTTGTGAAGCATTTATTTTGCCGCCACATCATTGGGTTGAATATATTCTAAAATCGGGCTTGTTTCTTCTAAGAATAATAAGCACTGAAGTTGCTATCGTATCTTGGAGTCGGGTCATTTTGGAAGTATTTGATCGATGCAGCCGCCTCATAATTTGTTGTAATCACAACTTCTAATAATAATACCGCCATCTAACAAAAATATTTAGTGGCACTCGAACATATATTCAAGAACGGAAGTGGATAGGAGATGAATATTCATTATAATATTTACTGTTGACGTCGCTTTGGTTCATTTATGCTGCCTGGCGGAATTTGGAACTATTATTGAAGCCTTCGAAGCTACAATATTGTCGGATGTATTGTTGTTGTATTTATATCGATGATCATATTGCTGGCCATAAACACGAGTATGTTATTGCAAACAAACATACAAGGATTTTATAGCATTATGTGCATTTCTTGTAACTAATCATAATGATCTTTAATGTACTCTGGGTTGGCTATAATGAGTAGTCCTATTATTCAACTATTTCATTGGCATAGTCATTTTAGTGTGCAACATATTATTTCCTATATGAAGTCTCCCATAAATCATACGGAGAACATTAGATTAGTGTCTATATCTGAGGACCTTTTGGACAGAGAAATTTATAGGTTCAAACAGTAATGTTGAAGTCGTATCTGCAACATTTGAATATAGGAAATATCCTGAGACTGTATTCAAACTATGTAATTCCATGCATGGTTAAAAGATAAACCTCCATTAGAGTTACTGGAAGGTGGATCAGTTATTTATGTCTAAGGAGTATCTTAGTCCGTTATTCAAAGTATTGCAATGTGATGCCTGAAAGATATCTGCATAGTACCAGGATATATATATTTGCATTAAATTTGAAATGAAAGCATTTGACTTGAAATTGTTGTGCATTCAAAGAACATCTTGCAGAAGCTAAAATCGTTTCAGGATAGTTTGACAAATAACATTGTCAAACTCGGGTAATCGATAACTCTTACTCCAAGGGGAAGGGGTTATTAGTGGTATCATAGCCATTATCCTACCAACCTAAGGGAAAAACAAGTTTGCTTCAATTACAGCTTACATCAATGGCCAAAATCGAGAATGGAAGATTGTTACCTACTTTTCTTCCTACCTCGCCAACAAAGGAAAAGAATCCTAGCATGGAGAAAATATTAAAAGACCTTGCTCAATCTCAACAAAGATGAATCTTGTTTGCAGCAATCATAATGATCTTTAATGTACTCTGGGTTGGCTATAACGAGTTGTCCTATTATTCAACTATTTAATTAGCATAGTCATTTTAGTGGGCAGCATATTATTTCCTATATGAAGTCTCCCATAAATCATACGGAGAACATCAAATTAGTGGTATGTATCTGAGGACCTTTTGGACAGAGATAAATTTATAGATTCAGACAGTAATGCTGAAGTCGTATCTACAACATTTGAATATAGGAAATATTTTGAGACTGTATTTAGACTATGTAAGTCCATGCATGGTTAAAAGATAAACCTCCATTAGTGCTACTAGAAGGTGAATCAGTTATTTATGTCTGAGGAGTATCTTAGTCCATTATTCAAAGTATTGCAATGTGATACCTGAAAGATATCTGCATAGTACTAGGATATATATACTTGCATTGAATTTGAAATGAAAGCATTTCACTTGAAATTGTTGTGCATTCAAAGAACATCTTGCGGAAGCTAAAATCGTTTCAAAATAGTTTGACAAATAACATTGTCAAACTCGGGTAATCAATAACTCTTACTCCAACAACTTCACAAAAAACTTACAAAAAAAGGAAAAGAATTAAAGTGCGGTCTTATAAAAATTATATGGCACGACTATCAAGAGAGTTTAATATTTTAATGTGGCAAATGCGGCAGCCAAAAAACACAATCATACCATGGAAAATATTTAGAGTATGAGACCTTCATGTGGTACAGGGAAGTCAATGTTAATCACCTGAGAATAGGAACAAAACAAAAGCACTACACGGTGGACTAAACACAAAATCGTATGACCTGCATTAAATGCACCCATATGGCCTACAATCAAACATATAGTATAACTTCTCATGTGAAGCATAGTCATACGATTTATCTCCCTTAAGGTGAATGTACGACTCTATCCATTGCACACAGTATGACGAAGGAACATTCGATGTTTTCCATCTTCCATGCTACAAAATGTACAACCTTGCCCTCTTTACACCATACAACAAAGTCACAAAATTCTCATATTGAATTAGCCTTCCGTGATGTCGAAGTTTGGAATTTGTATCATAGTGAATTAGCCTTAGTGATATCTTCTATAATGTGAAGCATCGGATATTTATCAGCGAGTTTGCAATGGCCACACGAAGGTAGAGGCATCTGGTATTTGTAGAAGATCAAAGATATGAGTCGATGTAGCTATTGCACGACTCTGTATCCATAGCTATTGTCGACTCATCTTTGATCTTCTACAACTTGTCCCAACCAATGTTCCCTCTGAGGAATGAGATTCTAATGTCGGCGTACTCTTGGCAAACTTGTAATATCTGAGAACTTATAGGATAAAACAGTAAACTGAAAGATATCATAGTAAAATGCCAGAAACCTTATTCATTCTCAGGAATATCATGTACAAAGGGTATCACAATGCTTACAACATAACTCATTCAGAATCATCACATAATCAATAGCAGCATCAGTATATCTCCCGACTATTCCCACCCGACTACATATAACGCTCGGCGGTGGTTAGACAACCAACCGACACGACGTTTCATAACATCATTACATTAACACTAATCTGAACATGTTTTGCTGAGAGTACATGACATTACATGACATTATTATTCTTTACTAACTATTGTTTTATTTGACAACTGCCGAGTATGACCGAGGCCAACTACGGCCGAGGCCAACTACGGCCGACAACAAGCAAACGACAACAAGTAAAATATCCGACTAACATCATCCCCCCCAAAAAGAAAGTCGTCTTCCAGACGACAGATACAACATGATAAGATTACTGAGAGGTAGGGGGAAGGGAGTGCGTCCCTGGATGCACCGATGACGTCGGAGTGGTGGAAGAATGCTCTGCTCTCAGGCGCCTCAGCTCCTCCGTGCATGTACGAAGCTGCCGATCTGCCAGGATCTCCCTCTCCCTCGCCGCCTTCACCATCCGGGCTGCCTCCATCAGTTGGTTCTTTGCCTGCTCTGCCTCGGCATTCTTGGCCGCCAACTCTACCTCTTTGGCAGCTAACTGGTCTTCCAATGCTTTCATTCGCTGCTGCCAGGCTACCTCTTTCTGCTGTGCCTCCTCCTCCAAGGCTGCCACCCGAGGCTCCAAGATGTCTAATCGGGCTCCCCTGTCACTGGCCAGCTGCGATTGTTCAGTCAAGTGATCCTGAATGGTCTTGATGGTCGCAGCAGACTCATCTTTGACCCGCTGAAGAAGTCTATAGGCATCCACTCGGCGAGATACTGCCACATCAGTGGAAAATCTTTGGCGCTTCATCAAAAGAAAAACATCTCGGAATGCCAGCTCGATGTAGTATAGACTCTCCAAGACGCCTGCATCCCGTCCTACTAGCCTCGGTGGCCGACCCCGCCAGGCTCTCATCATAGCAGGAGTCTCTCCTGCTGGCCACCCCTCGCCAAATATCCTAGCAAACTCCACCTCACACCCCATCTGCACAAATCCCCGAATTCGGTGAACCTCCTGGCCTACCAGAGGCGATCGGCCAATCCTCAGGTCCCTGGAAACCTGTCCCACACGGATCATCAATCTGCCCATGTGCTCGAGCTCCTCCACATATCTCTGTACTGTGCCTACCGGATCCGACGGGTCTGGCTGAGACATTTCCACGACGAAGCCCTCTGTGGAGGCGCCCTCCCCGTCCTCCTCATCATCCGAAGGTATGCAATGTTTCGTCTCCTCCTGGGGTTGTTCCCCGTCTGCCGGCTGAGGCTCCTGAATGGCTGTCTCTGGTGCCTCGGCTATGCTCGCCTCCGGGAGTGCAAGTGTGTCTTCGCCGATCCTGGCCGTCTCACTCTGCTGGGTGTGAATGATCGGCCCCTCCTTATCCCCTTGTCCCTCCGAGGGACTCTTCTCCTGCTCGTCTGGCTGCTCGGCTGGCTGCTTGGCCACATTGAGAGTGAGGCCCACCGACCCCAGCCAACTGTCGATCTGTGCTACCCCGGGTGCTCCTGGGGTTGGAGTCGTCTCCTCCGTGGCCTCAGTCATTCCCCTAACTCCTGCCGAGATTGCCACTCCTGTGGCTGCCGATGCTGATGGTGGTGTAAGAGAGCAAACTGCCGACAATATCTCCACCGAGGCAGTGGAACCTGCTGCTGATATGGTAACTGCCCCCTGTGATGTGGTGGCGAGAGGTGCCCACCCTGGCGATGCTCCCGGCAGTGAAGCGGCTACCCTCAACATCCGTCCGGCTCCAACTGATGCGACGGGGAGGGTGAACGTAACCGAGTGTGTGCTCTGGCTGGCTGGCGGTGTCGGAAGGGTGAATCCTGCCGGCTGCAATACTGGTAGGTCAATCTCGCCAGCCTCCTGACCCCTGATGGCAACAGATACTTCCTCATCGGCCGGTGGACTCGACTCCGATGGCGAGGAAGATAAGTCGATAGGTTCCTCTCTGTCCGATGCATCGCTCTCCTCTGAGGCCTCCTCCTCCGCTGTTTCCTCTTCCACCGATGCCTCCTTCCGTTTCCTCTTTTTCCCCGAGGCTGTGCCCTCGCCGGCTTGCTTTGCTTCCAATTCCGACCAGTAGAATACGGTAGGCCATCCCGGGTCCAGGTGAGTGAGTGGCCGCAACCGACCCCAATTGCCCTCGGGCACCTGTGTGTGCACGGCATCCAAAAAGAGAGCTATGGCGTGCTGAGTCATATAGAAGGCCTTATGCCTCTGCGCCAGAAAATCCCTTATCCGCTCCGTGAGTAGCCTCGCCCAGTTGTATACTCGGCCAACCCGGAGTCCGACCATGAAATCCACCTGCCATAAGGCAATGTCCGACGCTCGGCTAGCCCCTGTGAGTCGGCACTTCATCAGGTCAAGCAAACATTTCCATTCTGCCGTTGCTAGGTGACTCTTCCGGAGGCCTCGATTGCCAGTATTCCATATGGTACGCTGTTCTTCGATTGACAAGTCGCTTCGGCACACTTGCTTGACCAGCAGTTCTTTGTGTTCCTGCGTCATTTTCTTGGGCTTATTAACCCCTATTCCTGAAGCTGGGACGCCAAACACTCGCTCAAAGTCCTGAGGCCAGAATGAGACGATCACTTGGCAGCCTCTGTAATCAATGACGGACTTGTGCGTGTGCCTGCAGTAGCTCTCCACCATCGCCTTCAGCCAAGGCTCGAACTCCCGAGAACTGAAAAAGGGCACGAGCACAGCCTTGTCCACCCGAGCGTGTCGAAGCGCAACCTTCAGAGAGTGGTCGTCCGGAGTGCTTCGCCACCATTGCTTGCACTCGTTGCCGGTCAGGTTCTCCCATGTCATCGTGTCAATATCGGCATCCATCTTTTTTCTCTTCGCAGCCGAGGCTACCTTTGGCTGGTGCTGCATCGGTTTCTTGCCCTTGTCCATTTTCTTGTCAGTTCGGCGATTCCAGCCGACTTTATAACCCTCGAGACTGCCAAAACTATGAAAACTGCCGGATTGCCGGTGAAAACTGCCGAATTGCCAAAAACTGCCGAACTGTCGGTGAAAACTGCCGAAGTGCCAAAAACTGCCGAACTGTCGGTGAAAACTGCCGAAGTGCCAGAAACTGCCGAACTGTCGGTGAAAACTGCCGAAGTGCCAGAAACTGCCGAACTGCTGAAAATTGCCGAACTGCCGAATGATCTGCCAAGGCCGTACGGTTTGGATGAATGGCCGTACGGCTGTGGAACCCTTAGGCCGTACGATTTGAAAATATTCTGAATCTGAACAGCTGATGCCGTACGGATCCTTCTGTAGTGCCGATGCCGTACGGAATTTCCTGATACAGCTGATGCCGTACGGATCCCTCTGTAATGCTGATGCCGTACGGTTCTCTCTGAGGCAATTGATGTCGTACGGAATTCTCTGGAGTGTTAATTTCGTACGGATTTCTCTGAGTGTTAATTTCGTACGGATTTCTCTGAGTGTTAATTTCGTACGGATTTCTCTGAGGCTAAGATGCCGTACGGTTTCAATTCTGGCACCAATTTCACTCTGGAAGAGCCGTACGATGCAAGACTTGCCAAAAATTTTCAAAGCCAAGGGCCGTACGGTTTCCACTGACAACGTCCCAATTTGCAAAGGCCGTACGTTTTCCCCAGGCAAATAAAATGAACACTGGAAAAGGTGACAATACCGTACGGTTTGGAGGTCTCTTGGATGCCGTACGATGCCAAGTTCTGAGTGCCGTACGAATGGTGAATGTCGTACGTCCTCCACAGGCTTCAACCTCTGGCGTGCTGTCTGGTAAATGGAACTTCGTACGTCCTTGAAATCCTTCAGACGCCGTACGATTTCTCCTTCTGGCGGATTGTGCTGTCTGTGAAATCCTGGAT
>VDFB02322485.1:0-44693 GCA_007258455.2 Sequoia sempervirens
AGAGAGAGAGAGAGAGAGAGAGAGAGAGAAGAGGGGGAGAGAGAGGGAGAGAGAGGGAGAGATAGGTAGAGAGGGAGAGAAAGAAGAGGAAGAGAGGGAGAGATAGAGAGAGAAATAGAGAGGGGAAACATAGAGAGATAGAGATAGAAATAGTTATAGGGAGGGAGAAACAAAGATTGTGTGTATATAAGTGAGAGAGAGAGATATGGAGAGAGCGAGAGAGGGGAAAAAGATATCGAGGAGAAAAAAAGGGAAAAGTTTTTGGAGGGAAAACAAATGGAGAAAATGGGGGAAAAAAGTGAATGGAGATGAAATGCCATATTTAGCTCTTTCCTAACCATCTTTGAACTTGGGTTTCATCAAATATCAATTTGTAAATATTGAATCACAGACAATTTTGTAATACCGTGAATATGCAATTAAAATATAATATAAATTATGATTTTATTTTTAAATATACAAATGCTATTTTTTTCTCTAACAACAATCAATAAACCTCATTATGTGAGTTTCTCAAATGGTATGTGTATGTGTTATTCACAACATAAACATGATTGTAATATGTTTTACTTCTTCATATATAAAAAAAAGAGTTTATTTCTAATTAAAAAAAACAAATTGAAATCAAATTAGATTAAAAAAATATTTGTGAATTCACAAATCTATTAGCTATCTTACCAGACAAAATATATAATTATAAATGAGAAAAAATCTACATGTATTTTTGTAAAATTATATACCTTTGTAATGTATAATTTGGAACATGTAATTAATCATAAATGGTTGACCTAACATTGAGAATAGACAATACAACTAATATAAACAAAAATACTTTTGAAAATCATAGGAGTAATTGTAAGTCTCGTCTCCCATTTATTACTAGTCAAGCATTTTTCCATTTACTTTAAGTGTTCCTCACCTTTTATCTTTTTACCATCCTCCTTCATCTCCTCCACCTTTTCTTTTCATACATATGCATGTTTGGTGAAAACAATTTAATAAAACACACAAATTATCATAAAACAAGTTTGTATATAAGCAATGATCTACATTGCAATTTATGCATCTAATTTTATGAAGCCAACAAAATAATCTAGATTCCCAAATACTCAAAATAAAAATTTTGAAAAAATTCTAGAAACTGAAAATAAAACTGTCCCTTTTTTTATTATTGAAGGTATGATACTATGCACATTATTATAGTGCAAGCCCATTTTCTAGATCGTTTAACATCACCAATAATATCTGCAAGAATATTGTCCCTGTTTAAAATGATGGAAATGGTTTGCATCTCCCACAACAATTTCTCTTGCAACTATCTTGGAGATAAATTTTGTTGCAGTATGCCAATCATCACACACTCAAAGGTTTTTAACAACTCTAATAATTTTTCCAAGGGGGTTGTTTATCAAACCAAATGCAATTGGAAAATTTTTGGTATGGTGGCAAAGAATCCAACTTTGCATAGATCTCTTGTGTTTTTGGATGTGATTTGTGTCACATGAAAAACATGTACCATTTTATGGCCTTGAATCCAACTACATCTAGGGATCTTTTTAATTCCTCAATCTTTCATCAATTTCCTAGCCATTTGAACCTCACCCACTTGGCCACTGCTACATAGATGTTTGAGAGAGCATATTGCACAACATTTTTAGGATCCAAATAAAAAGAAAATTGTTGTTGTAAATACTCCTAGATCTATATTCATATGTGATTTATAGATACCCATAAAACACAACCACCACACGGTTAACTACATCTTAATGATAAAGTGTGGAGTGTCTTCAAGATAGTTAGCCCAAGCAAGAAGGTCAACCATGCAAACATAATGATCAACTGTACGTGTCAGTAGTAAGGGTTAATCATGCGGCTAAAGTATGTACAACCCTCATCCACTAAACCTGCATGGCTGCATGCTTATAGAACACAATCAAAGCTTACAGTGTCAGATATGTTCCAAAGTGTTTAATTAATTCAAATATTTTGAAAGAATCCTTGTAAAATCCATGTTCATATCCTACAATCATTGCATTCCATGAGATGACATCTCTTTAGTGCATTTTGTCAAACAGTTCACGTTCCTTTTCTATGCTTCCACATTTTGGATACATGTCCAGTAGGGCAGTTGTAACTGCAACATCTGATTAAATTCCTCTATTCTTTATGCTTTGATGGATGTCAATACCCTATTCCAATGCTCCTATTTTGGTACAGGCAGGGAGAATGCTGGCAAAAGTTTTATAGTTTGGCTTTACACCTGCCAATTGCATTTTCTTGAAATTTTCTAAAGCTTTTTAAAAGAATCCATTGTGTGCATATCCTGCGATCATTGCATTCCATGAGATAACCTCTCTTTCAGGCATTCTGTCAAACAGTTCACATACCTTTTCTATGCTTGCATATTTTGCATACATGTCTACTAGAGCATTTCCAACTATAATATCTTAAAAAAAATCCTCTTCCATGATGCTTTGATGGATATCCATACCTTGTTCCAAAGCTTCCATTTTTGGCACAGGGGGGATATTCACGAAGGTTGTGGAATTTGGCTTTACACCTGCCAATTGCATTTGCTTGAAAGTTTCTAAAGCCTTTTCAACAAATCCATTTTGTACATATCCTGCAATCGTTGCAGTCCATGAGATGCAATCTTTTCAGGTATTCTGTCAAACAGTTCACGTGGCTTGTCAATGCTTCCACTTTTTCTGCTGGTATTTATCTTGAAATTTGAGAAAGATTCATCTTGAGTAATCATGTATTGGTCTAGTTGCAAAGAAATTGCCTTGCTAGCGATGCAGATGACCCATTTTTGAAATAGAAACACATTCAGATTTTATAGGACACTTGCAATGTCTCAGAAAAATTGCAGAAATAGAAACAAATTCATGAGGAAACCACTATTCATATTTTATATTTAGGGTTAAATATCTGTGTTTTTTTAGAAAATGCAACAACAACTCTATTTTTGATGTAGCGGAAGTTTGAAGGCTGAAAATGATAAAACAAGCTATGTGCATTGTGGTAGATAATATGGCATTTTCTATGGTAGAAGGAAAATAATATTTGTTTATGGCATTCACTATGGCACAAAGAACCCTTTTACTCTGTAGCTTTCCTATGTGCCACTATTGGTGGGTGAAGATTAAATGCAAAGCCAAGCACAGGCATTTCATGGAAATAAACATAAGCCTTTTGAAGGGCACAGTGAAGCCCAACATTGGTGTAGTCTAGTTCAACATACAAGAGATCACGGGCACAAGGGACAATTTCAGTGCCCCCAACATCATGGGAGAGGGCAGTTTCGGGACAGTGTACAATGGAATGCTTTTAGAGGCTCAGCAGATTACCGTGAAAGGAAATCAGAAAATGCACTTCAGAAGGTGATTCAGAATTCATAAACAAGGTCAATATAGTAAATAGTATCATTCACTGAAATTTGGTGGTTCAGAGAGTTTTCTATGTCACCAATGAAAACAAAGATGGACGCCAATGGTTTCTGATATATGACAATCTGTCTAATGTCCAACACATTTCTGATTGTTTTCCATGGCTATTTTAAAATGACACGGCAGAGAATTGGTGGAAGGATACGCCTTCCACGTAAAGTACCATCCTAAAAAGCTTTTCACATGCGCGGTCAAAGTAAGGTACACCTTAGAAACGTTGAAGGAAATAGGCGAATGAAAACTGTGAATATCGAATGGTTCAAATTGTTTGAATCGTATGATATCCCTTTTCATGCAACCTGGGCCATCGATCTTACAATTTAGCTTTGTCTCTTTCAAACAAGGATACTCCTTTGGCATAAATAATAATTACTTATTAAAATCAAAGTAAAGTATAATTTATATTGGTGGAAAGCGAAGAATCTCCTTTAAAAACCCTTTTGTTTCATCAATTTTGGGTAAAAAAAAGTCGTCAGCCACATACCCATCATAATACAACTTTTTGACCCATCATGATCCTATACATACCCTTATGAGCTTATGGATAATTGGATTTTGGTGATTTAATGTTGGATTCATTGTATGCTTAGTTGTACATCTCAGATTATTCTCTCATTTGACATGGTTATTAGTATATGGTTGGATTTGTATGTTGCATTGTTGTATCTACAAGTTGTGCAATGTTGTAAGTGGTCTATACTTACATGTTGCATTTATTACTTGGACATGGGTTGTCTCTACCATTGATATTTTAGTGTTGATGCATGTTCAGTTTTGGTGGCCTGGTTTAGTCACTTGGTTTGCTGGTTTTGATGTCATGTTGAGGAGGTGAGATGGTATTACCAGGTACAATCATAACATGAGACCTATATTGTTGACTATGATTATGCAGATATGTGGACACGGTTGGGTTGAGTTGGTATATTTGGTGGTGATCATGGTGTCATGGATGTTTCTCGTGCATTAGAGACTTTGGCATGTCATGATAGTTTATGCAACTGAATTGTTGGTGGTGTTTGATTGGATCCTAATTATGGTTGTGGTGGTGTATCTTCTTGGTTTGGGGAGATTGGTATCACAATGTCATGGATAGCTTGGTTACACAGTTTAGTGGGAGCTTGTGATAATTATGGATGGGTAGTGATGGATATGATGGTTTGGCAGTGTATCTTCTTGCTTTAGAGGATGGTTATCATGTTGTCATTGACAACTTAGATTCACAGATATGGTGTGAGCTTATGACAACGATGTGGTGTTGTTGTGTGCATCATGATGGCATGGGATTGCTCGGTATCATGGTTCATTGGGAGTGTTTGGAAATGATGTGGATACATTATTAATTATGGATGGTTGTCTTCAGTAAGGGTTGATTGGTGTCATCAATGAGCTGTTGGATTATGTGTGCTATAGTGAGAGTTCATTGACATCAGGTGTTAGAGATCTTGAGGTATTGTTTATGATTTGTTTGTTTTTTGACAAGTGATCTTTGGTTGTATGATAGTTTTGTTATTATGTCATGGTATACTCTTGATTACTGGTTTAGAGTTGTGACATGGTACATGTTATGATGATTTGAGAATGTGATTTTTTTTAGAAGATGTGAGATCATGGTGTCATGTTTATGTTCCCAATTTTGCAGTTGGAGCTATGATTTTGATCTTGGTTTGTTATCTTTGTATTGAGTACTTTGATCATTTTCTTGGATTTTAGCATCAATTGATTGGTTATAGGTGCTCATGGATACTTGGAGACATAAGTGAGGTTGGATTTCTCTTGTGATTAGAGACATTTGCTTGAGATGGTTACTCTTGATGAGATTTTAGCAGGAAGTCTGAGGAGCCTACACCTTGGTTGGATGTGAGTTTAACATGGACCTATGAGGAGAGTGTTCTTGGTTGAGTCATGATGACTTGGATATCCTAGAGGAGCATTCTCATTCCCCACTCTTGGTCTACTTGGTGGTTCACTTGAGTACCAGTGTTACCCATTTTTCTTTTAGGTGCATTATGTTTATGATTTGTCTTCTCATGGATATGGATCTTGATCCATGGGTATTTGGCTTTGGAGGGTTCATTTGAGGAGTGTTAGAGTGTTTATCTCCTTGTACATGTTGGGTTTAGGAGATGGTTTATTGGGCTGATTTCCTTGGTTTGGGAATGGTTACATTGAATTTGATTTTCTTGTTTTGAAATGCTTACACCCATGCTTAGTTACATGATACATATGCTATGTTTGATCTTGGTGATTGGATGGTTGGATGTTGTTATGGATTTTGTTATGGGGTGTTGTGGAGGAGATCATAATTGACATAGTTGGCATTTAGAGATGTGTGTAGGAGGACATGCTACAAGTATTTGGTTTGTAGGTTTTACATATCATTGTGGATGTTCCTTGGTACTACATGTTTACATATTCTATGTGATGTTAGTAGATTCAAGGTATGCCTTGATCACTTGTGATGGTGCCTTCTTTTTGGAATGTTAACGAAGCAATGCATTGAATGCACTCATTCTATATTTGCATTCATCTAGACATTTCCCATATAGTGGAAGCTCCCGGATGTGTATGTCACTCTTTGATAGGTTTGCACCTGGAGTTTGTTATTGCGGTTTATGGGTGGATATGTGATGGCATGAGTTTACTATGTTATGTATACCTTGGAGGTATGGATAGTTGGACATGTTTCCATTTGATGTGGGTGTCATTTCAGCTATGGTGATTCATTCTTGATAGCTGCTGGTGCATATTCATTACCTTTTGGATTGAGTGTGTGTTTTGAGATATCAGTTTGAGGCAAGTTTCTGCTTCTTTGTGTTAGTGTGACATCTCTTTGGATATGTTCTTATCTTAGTGTATT
The DNA here is from genome assembly GCA_007258455.2 of Sequoia sempervirens. Lineage (NCBI taxonomy): Eukaryota > Viridiplantae > Streptophyta > Pinopsida > Cupressales > Cupressaceae > Sequoia > Sequoia sempervirens. The sequence goes on from VDFB02322485.1 coordinate 6,307, forward strand.
GGCATGGTGGAGGATGAGAGCATTCATGGATGAGATGGTGGTCACTTTGGTTATTGTTACATGTATCTTGATGGAGCAAATGGAGCACTTGGATTCCAAGATGGTACATGTTGCCTATGGAGTTTATTATCTTAATGTTTGAGCTTACTTGTTACCCCATTATGTAATTTATACAAGTCAGAAAATGATAGAATTAGGTGTTGTAGACCTTGCATAATGCTTATAATGTTTAATTTATTATTATGTGTGTGGTGCACCTAGCGGTACCTAGATGGATGTGAATCACTAGGAGTTGTAATGTTAGGGCCTCTTTATGTTGTAACATTGGGACATTATTCTAAAATGTAATTATTTAATATTGGTGAATAATAAAATATAATAAAGTACCCAATATTAAATGTGGGGTTGTATGATATTGTAAGTTCATGGTTTTGGGCACATGGTTTATGTAATACCACTTGGTGGTTTTGTGGGAGTTGTTGTGCATGTTTTGCACACATGCCTCATTCGAAACGAGGATCCTCTCTTCTTGTTGCCTTGCTGGGTAGTTTTGTGTCATTGCCTCATTTTATGTGCCCCCGATTTTGGCATCTAAAATGGTCAACGAGACTCATAGTATCATTTCAAGTCAACCTTGTTTCACCCCACAAAATTTTCTAAGTCCTTCGGGTCCTTCGGGTCTGCCCTATAGATTTCCTTGGTTGGATTTCCCTACTTGTTCAATTCACTTTTTCCTTCATTTTTGACTTTGGAGACAAGTTTGCTATGAATTTGGGATGTTTTTGTGGTACCTAAGTGAACTGCCAAGGTTTTGTTAGGTTTTGGGAAGTTGTGAAAATTTCATTCTGGGACCTGGATCCTCCATTGCCATTTTGAACTTCCATTAGCCCTCGGTGTCCTGGCTCCTCCATGGCCATTTCTAGGACTCCATCCCTACGTGGCCATTTTCAATTTTCGCCGGCTCCTGGCAACCTGGCCTCCAGAACTTGGCTCCTCCGTGGCCATTTTCTAGACTCTATCTCTCCTTGGCCATTTTGACCTTCTATCAGCCCTCGACAACCCAGCCTTCGAGACCCGACTCCTTCGTGGCCATTTCTAGGACTCCATCCCTCCTTGGCCATTTTGACCTTTCGCTAGCCCTCGGTGACCCGACTCCTTCATGGCCATTTCTAGGTCTTCATCCCTCCTTGGCTGTTTTGACCTTCCCTCAGCTCCTGGTGACTCAGCCCCAAGTGACCTGGCCTCTGGGACCAGGCTCCTCCGTGGCCATTTCTGGGACTTCGTTCATCCTTAGCCATTTTGACTTTTCGTCGGCCCCCGACAACCCGGCTCCTCCATGGCCATTTTGACCTTCCGCAGCCCCTGACGACCTGGCCTCTAGGACATGGCCCCTTTATGGCTGTTTTTGGGACTTTGTCCCTCCTTGGCCATTTTGACCTTCTACTAGCCCTTGGCGACCCGACCTTCGAGACCTGGCCCCTGTGTGGCCTTTTCTAGGACTTTGTCCCATCATGGTCATTTTCAACTTCCATCGGCCCTTGGTGACCCAACCTCTGGGAATCGGCCCCTTCATGGTTGTTTCTAGGACTTTCCTTCCTGACCATGGTTGTTTCTAGGACTGTCCTTCCCCTTCCAAGCTTCTACTTTTTTTTAAATGGGTCAAATCTTGAAGAATTGTTTCTTGGCACTCTTTCTTCCCCTTTTCCCATGTGCTATAATTGAAAAATCTAGATTTTTTCAAGTTTTGTGAGGTCGAAGAACTTCCCTTCCAATTTTTTGTCCCTCGTTCACTGCCTGCCCCCCTTGGGCCCACATTAATGTTTATGGTCCAAATGAGTTCCAATGACAAATATTATGATCTTTCGATGATGCATGGATGGATCTAACAGGGAGTTTGTAGGATTTGACTAACATTTTCCTTGATTTGTGTATGAAAGCACTTACGACACTTCATGTATGCAGGATTCAAAAAGTCTACCTCGAGTCCATCAAGAAGACCCATTGAGAAAGCTTAAATGAGGAATGCACATAGCTCCTGTCACCATTCATTTCATGTTTTCCTCCCCCCCTATTACCTACCAACAAGGTCAACATTAGAAGAATTCCTATGCCAAGGAATTCAATGACAAAAATGCAAAGGGGTAGCCTTGAAGAAGGCATGAGGGAGATGTCCTACTTTTCACCAGATGATGATGATCTATCCCCTGAATTAGGGGAAACCAATCTATTGATGCCAGTCATCGATGGGCTCATTTGATCCAATAAAGAACACTGCAAACACATCAAGTAAGAATGCAACTTTCAAGCAGTCTTGGCTACAGTCGAAAGGGCAATCAGCTAAATGACAAAATTGCTACAACCCGTGAGCACTAGGTTACAAAATAGGGAAACAAGAAAGATGTATTTTAAATTGCTAAATATTGTGGGGTAGGTGAAACCCTAATGTAATCGAATCTAAGCCACACGCTGTAATTTAATCCTATCCATTAATTCAGGATTTGGAAAACTATAAATAGGGCTCTTCACCTCATTTGTAAAGAGGTTAGAGAGTTGTTGTAAAAGGAATTTGCAGCAATAGAAGACAACATTGCATGACTTTATGGATGTTCTCTTTGAGTTTGCTCATCTTGCATGCATGCATGGTTCTACCTTCCATGGTAGTTTTAGTTGTAGATTCTTGAATGGAAGTGATAATGGAAATTGTTGTTATGGTATTTTATGAACTTTTAGCCCATACTTTTAGCACTTGTTGATGACAAATTGTTATCTAAAGTTAGCCTATGCTTCTTGATTTCAATGCTACAACTTAGATCAATTGCATGTGCAATCTAAAAATTTACAGTCCTTAGAAGATTGCACTGGTTTTGGGTAACTGAAGGTTCCTCTTGGCCAAGAAAAACTCACTTTAGGGAGTTTGTCTACTATAGTAGCCACCATGATCACTGTTCATTTGTAGTTTCAGATCCAAGAACCTTCTCTCTTCCCTGCCCCCCTTTTTACTTTTTTTTAATGAGTAACCTTAGGCAAAGTTTATTACACATTGTAGAGCTAAATCCAATGATAAAATGGAGTTCAAGACTATTGTTTGAACCTACAACAAATGCACAACAACTTCTCCATCGTAGGAACTCCATTTCAAGACCCAACTTCCCATGCTTTGTAACTCATCCGTAAGTCTTCCTTGTGATTCCAGCAAAATCACATAAAATAGCTGAGATATTCCAAGCACAACAAGACCTAACATTAGAGACCTTGGGATAGTGTTCTACAATTTGATTGTGGAAGTTTGTCTTTCAGGAGAGGTGATCCATCTATGCACTACGTGTGTTGAGAAGTGCATAAAAAACACATCAATAGAACTAGCGCTAGAGCAGGGCATGACATTTTGAGGCTACAAAGCTGGAAGTTGAAAAGAGCACTTTCAAAGAAGAAATTTGAGATAAAGAGATCTCTTTTAATGTTGAAACATAAAATCAGAAAATTTTGAAGGAAAAAGAAGGTGAGTCAAAATAGAGCAGCACACACAAATCAACATCACTTAGTTGCATGCAGATTTGAACAAGAGATAGAAGAATTCATTGCAGCAATTCACATTGGCAGATAGATGTCAGATCCATTGCACTCGTAGGTAGAACAAGTTGGGGTGTCTAACTTTCTTGAGCAGAGTTGAAAGAGTCTTGCAAGGAGAAATTCCCTTTTGGGAGATATACCTGCCCTTGGCTCCCGAAGATCTAGAAGAGAATTTGACAACCATGAAAGCTAAGTCATTCAAGGAGCTAGTCCAAGAATGTTTGGGCAGCAAAGACAGACCAAAATTGGAGGAAATATTGATGTCTAGTTGGTCCAAATTTCACAATGCACCCCACTCTGAATTCACTTGCTTGTCATGCATGAAAATTATGGCTCAAGCTAAGGGTTGTTCGAACAAGTTGGAGCAGCCAACTGTCGAGGAGGATGAGTCACCCCATGAGGCCAAAGAGTTGTCAACATCTGGAGGAGAACACATTGAAGAGGAACAAAGGGATTCAACACAAACTAGTTTTGGGACAATGAATGTTGAAGCTGAAAATGAAAATGAAGAAGTTGATTCCCATAGGACAACTGAGAGTTATGATGAAAATACAATTAGAAGGGAGTTGGAAAACCTTACCTCTACAAGCAAAGAGTAGTCCCCCAGTCTAGAGGAAGAGCCATTGGCAATTGATGATGAATCAATGAACTTTGCAGTAACATATGGTAGGATAGCCAATGCAGATGCTGAAAATCAGCAAGAGGAACGCGATGACAACCTTGGAAAGAAAGAAAATGATGCCAAAGGAATAAGTGAAATGAGATTAAGAGACCTCTCCTTCATAAGTGACAGTGATCAAGGATCTGAAAATACAGATTTGGAGGTGTGGGAACAACCACTCACCACGACTATCTACCATCAAACTTATTTTTCAAGTGATGATGAGGACCCAATAGCAGAAAGATATGACCAACTCATATGAAGATTAGCAAAGGATTGGTTAGAGATGAAATACCAAGTGGATTTGGAGGTACTACTACTACCAAATTGGTGCACACTTCATGATTCATCACACTCTGAGTTTGTATGTGAGCTATGCAAAGAGGCTATTGAACAAGTTAGAGGGCAAGTGGAGGAGCCAAGTGCCCGACCTCCTCTACTTGTTGCCCATATCAAAGAAGAAGAGAAAAATCCTGAATCAAGTGATGACTTAGCTGAAGGTGGAACTCAAGAGGATGTTGGGGCCACAATAGAAGGACAGAAACACAATCTCAATTCTTTGAGTGATGAAGTAGATCAAGCGAAAATTCTATCCACCAGTAATCAAGAAATTCTTCCTCTTGAAGAGTAGTTGTACACAATGGACGATAGGATTTTTGTGAGTCCTTGGAGGGATATTGCAAAGCGGATTTTGGTCCCCTTGATGAGGTGCCATCATTTGATGACTTCTTTCCATTAGGGGCTATATTGTGGAGGTACACCAACACTGAAGAAGAATACATTCTAGAAGACAGTAACGATGAAGGAATATCCTTGCCCCTCTCCTTGATGAAATACTAGAGCCTCCAGAGTGGGAGAGGGGTTCCTTCTTTGTCTACAATGATGGTGACCAAGAAGAAATGATTGAACACCATGAGGAAATGCATTCACAACAAAGAGAAGAAGACAAAGGAAGAGGTGCTGAGATGGCTACCAGTGGAGATGAAGCACCTAACCAACTACCAAATGCAACTTGGAGTCCTTCCACCATGATCATTGTTGATCCTCCTTCATATTCAGATGGCTGCAATAGGATAGATTCATGCATGTTATCATCCCATGATATAGAACATCATGAAATTAAGGTCAACACCTAGGAAAGGAGATGGGACAACATGCTACCCCTTGAATACAACAATCAAGAAGAGGCTTGGGCAACAGAAACCTAGGTAGGTGAGGTGTACTTCCTTGAAGAACAACCGGTGGAGGTTGTGGATCCCACACAAAGATTAGAAGGGTTGTTTTCTGCCCTGTTCTACTAGTCTTATGCAAGCTTAATGTCCAAAGTGTTGCACCCTCCACTATGCCCGCCTAAGGCTACCAATGACCTATCGACAATGCAGTGCTTGCTCTCGATTGTCAAAGGTTGCCACCTCTGCATGATGAAATACAGGTTCTATCCTTCCTTTCCCTTGTTAATTTTCATAGCTGCATTTATCATTTTGATAATGGGAGTGAGGTATGAAAAACATGTTTATGGATTAACCATGGGTTCAACGAATCACCTCAATTGCTAATTTTACATGATGATGTGATTAAGTTTGAATGCTGCAATGTTGAACTTCTTTTTCCTGAGTATAAAGATAAATATGCATGGTTAAAAACTATAACAATCACCCATTTGCTTGTGCATGCACTACAAAATCTAATGAACGCTAATGTTAGCTCACTCTTCGTGAACATAATGATTTGTAAATATCTTTGTACATAGCCCATTTTGAGTAGAGTAGGTTTCCTATATATACTTCACTTTCCTGCTTTCCTTAGGTTAGTTGGTTTGTTGTTGGTTGCTTGCTTTAGAGTAGTTTCTTTGTTGTTTTCTTTCGATGTCTGGCTTTGGTTAGTGTAGGTGTTTTCTTTCACTTTGCTTCTGTTATACTACTACTTTACTCAGGGTCCCTCTACTTTTGGCTGGGCACATTTGTGCACAAAACAACCATACTTATCACCTGGGGTTGTTCAATGTATTTCTTCGTGAAACTCTAATCAAGTTTTCAGAGTGGATGGTGAAGGTCTTCTATTAGTTTCAAGTGGTCTGGGTGTTTGAATCAAAGAGGATAAGTTATTGGTTGGTCTAATTCTGATGTATTCTAGAATCTTATATCTCTCACATCTTAAGAATCTGATAGTCACTATTGGTCCTTTGTGAAGTCTAGTTAAGTGAAAAATCTAAAATTTTGCTTCAATGCCACTGTGATTCTCAGTCCTGAGCACGAGCTTCAATGCTTGTGGGTTGAAATAAAAGGAATTGGAAATTGAAAATAAAAAGAGAAGAAACAAAATAAAGAAAGAAAAATATTGAAAATAAAAAGAAAATAAATTTAGCCTTTCAAGGGTATCTGAGCAACTCTACCAGGGCTATGGATGCCTGGCCGGTTTATGAGCAATGTTCAGGAAAATCACAGCGACAACCTCGTAGCAATGAGTGCCTGACTGGGAGAGAGGCAATGTCCTAGATGCTTTTGGAGTTATAATAAACTACATAGCTTAACTTGACAGAGCTTGGGTTCCTATAGTGACTGAAGGATGGGAATAATGCAACTACACACACTTAGATTTTCAGCATACTGAAGGTTGGGTTGGCTAGTGGTTTTGATCCTTTGGTTGAGCATTTGATTTGTTTTCCCTAGTGTGAAGGTTGGAACTAGATATTTTCAATTTGTGATTCTAGTTTGTGATCAAAATGTTTTTGAGCATTTACCTAGTGAGTCACCATTTGTTGTGCATGTTTTGCATACACACCTCGTTCGGAATGAGGACCCTCTCTTCCTATTGCCTTGTCGGGTTGTTTTGAGTCATTGACTCATTTTGCATGCCCCCGATTTTGGCATCTAAAATGGTCAGTGAGCCTCATAGTATCATTTCAATTCAACCATGTTTCACCTCACAAAATATTCTAAGTCCTTTGAATCCTTTAGATATGCCCTATTGGATTTCCTTGGTCGGATTTCCTTGCTCGCTCGATTCTCTTTTTCCTTCATTTTTGACTTTGGGGACAAGTTTCCTATGGATTTGGAATGTTTTTCTGGTTCCTAAGTGAACTGCCAAGGTTTCATTAGGTTTTGGGAAGTTGCAAAAATTTCATTCCGGGACCTGGCTCCTCCATGGCCATTTCTGGGACTCTACCCCTCCATGGTCGTTTTGAACTTCTTCCAACCCCCGGCGACCCAGCCTCCAAGATGAGGCTCCTCCATGTCTGTTTTGAACTTTTTCCAGCCCACGGCGACCCAGCCTCTGGGACCTGGCTCCTCCGTGGTCATTTCCGGGACTTTGTCCCTCCTTGGCCATTTTGACATTCTGCCAGCCCCCGGTGACCCAACCTCGGGGACCCGGCTCCTCTGTGGCCATTTATGGGACTTCGTCCCTCCTTGGCCATTTTTCCCTTCTACCGACCCCTGGCACCCTAACCTCTAGGACTCAACTCCTTTGTGGTTGCTTCCAAGACTTTGTCCCTCCTTGGTCATATTGACCTTCCACCGACCCTCGGTGACCCGGCCTCTGGGACCTGACTCCTACATGGCTGTTTCAAGGACTTCGTCCCTCGTTGGCTATTTTGACCTTCTACCGGCCCCTGGTGACCTGACCTCTGGGACTCAGCTCCTCCATGGCTGTTTCTGAGACTTTGTCCTGCCTTGGGCCATTTTGACCTTTCTTTAGCCCCCGGTGACCCGACCTCCAGGACCTAACTCCTCCATGGCCATTTCTAGAACTTTGTCCCTCCTTGGTCATTTTGACCTTTTGCCGGCCCCCAGTGACCTGACCTCTGGGACCTGGCCCCTTCATCGCCGTTTCCAGGACTCCATCCCTCCCTGGTCCTTTTGACCTTCCTCGGACAACCCAGCCTCCGAGACTTGGCCCCTCCGTGGCCATTTTGAACTTTCGTCGACCCTTGGTGACTCGGCCTCTAGGACTCGGCCCCTCTGTGGCTGTTCCCATGACATTCCTTCTGAGTCGTCATGTGCTCATTATGAATTCAAAGGGAGGTGACCCTCCAGCCTTCCCTTTCCAAGCTTCTATTTTTTTTAAATGGGTCAAATTTTGAGGAAGTTTTTCTTGGCACTCTTTCTTCCCCTTTTCCTATGCGCTATAATTGAAAAATCTTGGTTTTTTCAAGTTTTGTGAGGTCCAGGAACTTCTCTTTTGGTTTTCTTTCCCCCATTCACTACCTTCCCCCCTTGGGCCTGCATTAATGTTTATGGTCGAAATGAGCTCCAATGACAAATATTATGATCTTTCAATGATGCATGGATGGATCTAACAAGGAGTTTGCAGGATTTGACTAACTTTTTCCTTGATTTGTGTATGAAAGCACTTACGACACTTCATCTATGAAGGATTCAAGAAGCCTATTGTGGGTCCGTCGGGGAGACCCATTGAGAAAGTTGCACAAGGAATGTGCATAGCTCCTGTCACCATTCATTTCATGTTCGCCTCTCCCCTAGCACCTACCAACAGGGTCAACATTAGAAGAAGGCCTGTACCAAGGAATTCTATGACAAAAATGCAAGGGGGTGGTCTTGAAGAAGGCATGAGGGAGCTATCCTACTTTTCACTTGATGATGAAGACCTGTCCCTCGAATCAGGGGCAACCAATCCATTAATGTCAGTCATCGAGGAGCTTGTTTGATCCAATAAAGAACACTGCAAACACATCAAGTAAGAAGGTAGCTTTCAGGCAGTTTTAGCTATACTGAAAAGGGCAATCAGCTAAATGACAAAACTGCTACAACACCTAAACACTAGGTGATAAAACAGGGAAAAGGCAAAGATGTATTTTAAATTGTTGAATATTGTGGGGTAGGTGAAACCCTAATGTAATTGAATCTAACCCACACAATGTAATTCAATCCTAGCCATTCATTCAGGCTTTGGAAAACTATAAATAGGGCTCTTCCCCTCATTTTTAAAGAGGTTGGAGAGTTGTAAAAATAATATGCAGTAATAGAAAACAACATTGCATGATTTTATGGATGTTCTCTTTAAGTTTTCTCATCTTGCATGCATGGTTCTACCTTCCATAGTAGTTTTAGTTGTAGATTTTTGAATGGAAGTAATAATGGAAATTGCTATTATGGTATTTTATGAGCTTTCAGCCCATACTTTTAGCACTTGTTGATGTTAAACTATTGTGTAAAGTTAGCCTGGGCTTCTTGATTTCAATGTTGCAACTTAGATAAATTGCATGTGCAATCTAAAAAGTTGTAGTCCTTAGAAGATTGTAATGGTTTTGTGTAACTATAGGTTCCTCTTGGCCAAGCAAAACCTAGTTTAGGGAGTTTTTCTACTGTAGCAGCCACCATGATCACTGTTCCTTCATAGTTTCAAATCCAGGAACCTTCTCTCTTCCTTGCCCCCCTCTTTACTTTTTTTTAATGAGTAACCTTAGGCAAGGTTCATTGCACATTTTAGAGCTAAATCCAATGATAAAATGGAGTTCAAGACTGTTGTTTGAACCTACAATAAACGCACAACTTCCCCATCTTAGGAACTCCATTTCAAACCCAACTTCCCATGGTTTGCAACTCATTCGTAAGTCCGCCTTATGATTCCAGCAAAATCACATAAAACAACTGAGATATTCCAGGCACTATCAAGACCTGACATTAGAGACCTTGGGATAGTGTTCTGCAATTTGATTGTTGAATATTGTCTTTCAAGAGAGGTGATGCATCTATGCATTACCTATGTTGGGAAGTGCATAAAAACTAAATCAACAAGAGCTTGTTTCTATAAAAGCAACCACAAGGGTAGTTGTCTAGGGTTGGAGAGTTTGCTATAGGTTAGCAGGTTGAGCTTTTACATGTGTGAGGGTTTGAAGCATGGAATGGGATGTGTGGATTCATGATGGAATGCATGGATAGCTTGTGCTTCAAAAGTGTTCATGGAGTCTTTGAAGATGTATTGTAATGGGTTTTCATTGCTAAATAATACATGGAGTGTGGATGTTTTTGGAGGTTGGTTTTTCTCTCTTGAGGGTTTTCCCAGGGTATATCTTGTGTCATATTTCATGGGTATGTTTTCTATTCTCTTGCATGTTAAGATTGAGTATTTATTTACATGTTTTCATATTTGGGTTATGTGGAAATTGTCATTATATGGCTGCAAGTTTTTCTTACAACTTTCTCCAAGGGTTTCATCTATTTGTTCTTGTTTTATTTGTTTCTTTTGATGCTTTTTTTTGTTTTGTTTATGTTTTCTAATGATTACAAAATTTAAACTAATCTATCTAATCTATGAAATGATGTTGAAAAAAAGAGGGAAAAATATAGAAATCTAACACTTTTTTCAACTAAAATATGCAAGAATTTGCTCTCCAAAAAGGTTGCAAAATCTAATTAAATAAGCAATAACTTGAATGCACAAAAAAATGTTTGAGGAACTCTATTATTGGATCTAAAATTGGGAAAAAAGAAAAGAAAAACAGAGACTAAAAAGCACCCAAATTTTTTTCTAAAAGGTCTATATAGAGACTCATTCACCCTTGGGCGAATGGGTTTTTTTTTAGGGTTTTTTAAAAATTGAATTTTTAGAATATGAGTTTATCTTATTGGTTTATTGGTTCTAATCTATAATAGGGGTTTCTATAACATATTTTTCCAAAATAGGGTATCTTAAATTCAAGTTTAACTAAGGTAAAATGATGAACTAAGTGATGAGCCAAGTTTTTGGTCTAGTTTTGGGTAGAATCTATAGTATATTTGCTCATAGATGTCATGGACTTTAATGCTTAAGTGTTGGTATTGGCTTAATGTTTCCCTCAAAACATTGAAATTTGACATTACCCTATCTTTGTATGCATGTTTTATAGTGAATAAAATAAATTTCTGAGTTTGAGCATCTGATTTCTTGTTAGTTTAGAGGATACTTACCCAAGGGGGCCCACTTGGTGAGTAATCCATCTTCTTAGTTTAGCATTAGTTTAGTATTGATTGTTGTTTGATACCTAGTTAGAAATCTAGCATTGACTATTATTGCAGCCACTGGAAGTTCATTTTGTGTTTGTTCCTACAACCAAATAGACAGAGTAGTTTCATGTTTGTCACTTAGATCTTTATTCCTGCACACATTTCAACATAAGTATAGTTGTTGGTTGATATTCAACATTTGCTTTATTTCCTTTCGAATAGTTTACTTTTAGCATTGTGTTTCTTAGCTGTAGAATGCAATGACTACTTGAGACCCTAGTGCACATACAGTGTTGACCCATTTCAAGTTCACGTCCCTAGGTTGACAAGTTAAATGCACCTTCATGATGATTGAATGTCTATTTAGGTTAGATGTCCAGTCTCTGAATCATTGTTGTAAAGGCTTAGTTATGAAATCATTGTAGGAGGCCAACACTTAGGGACTATTTTTAGTATGTAATTTGAATCTAAATCTAAACTTAGATGATTGAATGATGATCTTAATACAATTTCAATGCAAAATGAATGCAAACCTAATCCATTTTTTATTATTTTTTGTGAATTTAAGTGATCCAAACATGCAAAAGTAAACCTTAAATGCAATGGTCACTAATGCAAGATTAAAGAACCCTAAATGAAATGCAACTAATTCAACCTAACACAAACCTAGTGCAAAACTCAAATCTAGGATTAAAGGACTCCAAATTTTACAATTTTGTTGTACTATGATAGGTTCACCAAAATGAAACATAGAAAAAGGGGTAGGGTTAGGGTTTCCCAAAGTGGAAATGTGTATCCAAAAGAGGAAAATAGATGCTACCTCTCTCTAATTTCATTAGAAATGAGATCTCCACAAAGAATTGACTGACAACCCTTAGGTGAATCAACTATTTGTGAGAATCTTTAGATTTCCTTTTTCTATTAGGACAGGGGTCAAGGTCAAACAACACTTTGGGGAGAAAAAATAAAAAATAGTAAATCAACTCCAAAATCCAATATATCACTTGGATTTACTAGATTAAGCATAAAACTAAGAGAAACATCAAATTTTCTAGAAAATTTGGGAGATAAATGTTGTGGACTTGTCATAAAATGGTGTTTCTATAAGCTTGATAAGGTCTCATTCGCCCAAGGGTGAATGGGCCCAAGTGCCCTATTATGGAAATTTTTGAATCTAAGCTCTGAGCTTGAAACCTTCACTTCTTCCTTGTAAATCTGAACCTTCACTCTTGGATCAGATCTTGTGATGAATCTACAAAACAAGATTGTTGTTTGTTTGTGGAACGGGATTTGACTCGGTCAAACCCCAAGTTTGGTAGTTAAACCTTGATGAAAAAGTATAGATTTGAAACATAAAATGTGTGTGCAAGCCCTAATCCTAAGTGTGTCTAAGATCAATAAAGCTTAAAATGAAAAGAAACCTTATTCAAGTGTGTTAGAATAGGATCCCTAAATGAATATGAACAATGATGACCTACTTTGGGAGATCTCAAATCACCCTAATAATTCAAAAAATTGAATATACCTTCCTTTAGGTAGAAAGTAGAATGATAATAGAAGATGGAACCACTTAGGAAACAAGTCATTAGGCTTGGTTCAATGTCTTGGTGCATCTCCCAAAACCTAGAATCCATCATGATCCTCCACAGGCATCTATCATCACTCTTTGACAATGCTTAATCTTGTTGACAAAACAAGCTTGAAGACCTACAAAAACAAATAGACTATTGTTCTAAGACTTCACTTTTGAATGCTTGATTAACTTCTCCTTGCTTTTGAATATGAATACTTGTGATCTCATGTGAATTTCTTTTCCTTGCTAGTGTAAAATGAATATAAAACTTAGTTTTATATGCTTCCATTCTAATTTTCCAATTATTAAATCCTGAAAGCCAACACTTAGAATTTGAATTTAGGACCTTAAAATGATGCCAAAAACATGTCTTAAGTTGAGTTTTATGCATCTAAAGATGACCCATTCACCCATGGGAAAAGGTTCCTAACCTAAAACTTTAGGACCTAAAAAATGTCTAGGCATTAATTTAATTAATAGCATTTATTCAATATGGGTTATAATATTGAGAAATAAATAAAATAGGAATTAGGATGTATAATAATGGGTATTAGGGGCCCATTAATGAGGTTTTAAAATGCATAAATGTAAGGTCACTAAAATAGGTCCAAATTAAGTGTGAAATTATACTTTCTCTTAGAAAGGAGTACAATTTTCTACACGAAAAGAACATTTGTTGTGATCCTTGATTTGGTACCAATTGATGTTGGGACGTGGGTTGAAGATTTCCTTGATTTTGTAACAATGGATTGTAGGATATTGTTTGATGTTGTGATGTGTATTGAATACCTTTGTTTTGAGATCCTAAATAGAGCAATACTTGAGGACCTTGGGGTTGTTGAGGTATATTTTGAGAGTTCCTTGAGGTGGTTTAGCACTGTGATACATGTTGTGACCCTTGAGGTGGTTGGATTTGAATTTGAGGACCTTGTGGTTGTTGAGGTATGTTTTGAACACTTTGTGATTGTTGGTTTTTACTTTGAAGATCTTGTGAAGCTTGATACCCTTGTGGTTGTTGTGATATGAGTTGTGAACCTTAGGATTGTGGACCTTTTATACTAGGAATAGCACGGAATATGGGTGGAACATTGGTATTAGCATTTGGTATACCCACATTTGTATAATTTCCTAGACTTTGGTGCTTTCCATGTTGACCCATAATATTAGATGAATCCACCCTAGTGATTATGGGTTAGCTTGGTACATGTAATGAAGATGTTTGTGGAATAGATTGAATGATGTTATTTACCAAGGGTGCATTTTGAGAACATTGACCCATGTTTTGACAAGGTTGACCCAGGATGCAACATTTGACAAGGGTTGTTCCCTAAGTGTGTCTAGATCAAAAGTAGAGGGAAGTTTTGTTCCTTGTTGTGCAAGTGTGAGCATATATTGAGTAGGATTTTAGCTTAACATTGTGTTTATGAGTTGATGAACCCTAGGTTCTTGTTGCATTTTAAGTAACTCTCTGATGGTAACTTCATGGGGTTTTCCCACAATATCATCTATTTAAAAACTTGTTTCATATGATGAGTGAAATGGTGTCAGGTTTTTTGGTGGAGTGGAAAATCCTCTAGGATTAAAATCAAGTATCCCAAAGGTAGGTTCATTAGAAATTTTTATGATGGGTATGTTTGAACCACTAGGGTTTAACTCCATATTTTTCTTATGTTGTGCCCTTGTTGTAACCATAAAACATGTATAAAACTTAGGAGTTGTGTGTTGTGAATCAAATTGTTTGAATTCTTTAGTTGATTAAAATCTATTTAACAAAGACCCCCTAATAGGTTTTGGAAAAATGATGTATGATGTTGTGAAGAGATGAATGACATGAAACTTTCAATTTTTGACCATAACCTAGACTCAAGTTTGATTGATGTGTTTTGATCATGATGTTTATGAACTTATAAACCTTGAGAGTAGACTTGTGACTTCAAGGTAAAATTGTCCAAAAAATATGTGCACTAATTCAACTAAAAGTCTAGAAACATATTGTTTCTAAACATAGAGTTAAAGTAGTTGATGTTTGAAAACTTAGTCTAAGGAGTTTGCTGCCAAATTTTTCAAGTTGTTATGTGAAGTTAGATGTTGTAATGTTGATGTTGATCCATTTTTAAAACTTAAGATATATATTTGATAAGACCAAGTGATTTTGATAAAAAAAATCTCTTATATGATGTGTTAATGGTTGATACTTAAGAATTGATTTGATAAAAATAATGAGCATAAAATTCATTGTTGTATGTTTTGAATCAAGTAACACAAGTGAATTTTGATTATGGGTCAAGAATGAATAAATAATTCATTTATCATTCATTTTAGTATGTAGGATACAAATAAGATGTGGATGCATAACTACCTAAACATAACTGCTTGAACAATTGATGACAGTTTGTATAAGCAGTTACACAATTCAGAAACTTTCCTACCACCCACCATACAATGTAATATGCTAATATTTTCCAACATTCCCCCCATTAATGCATTGTTCCTATAAATTTATCCCATAAAATATTTAATTCACTTTAAAGGAACCCCCATTAAGGCTTATATACCAAAACTTGTTGATTACAATATATATATATACATCTTTGTGAAGATCAACCTTGAAAAAATAAATCTTGAATCAGGTGAAGCTCCATCAAGCTATCTCATGACCCTTGGAACATTGTATCCCCTAGTTAAATTCTTGAGTTCTTCCTCCCATGAACTCCTAAATCACAAATTCCTAAATTATTTGACAATAATCCATATTGAGCTTTCCAAACACATGGCTCTATCAAGTTGTCTGATGACCCTAAAAAGGGTATAATTCTTGATCATAGCCTTGAGTGCTCACAAGAAAACCATCCATAATGAGCTCTACACCAAGAAACTTACCTATCTCCAAAAATCAAACTTCACAATATATGTATTCTTCAAATCTTCCAGCAACAACAAGGAAAAGCCAAAAACTGAAAGATAAAAATGCTTCTCATGCAAAGCATCATCTCAAAGTGAGAATCTATGAGATGAGAGAAATTCCTCCATCCTTCAGTGCCACTGGCCTCCAATAGATCCTATTAGTTCTTGTTCTCCAAAAAATAGCACCAAAAGAAGTATTGCAACCTTTGATGGAGGAGTAATAGGTATAATAGACTCTTGACAAATCACTCCACTGATAAACTCATAATTCAAAGCTTCCACTAGAGACATGTAATTATCACCATTAATATCCTTACCTACCATAGGTATACACTCTCCAAAATCCAAGTCAAGACAAATAATATGTATGGCCATGATAAAAAAAATTGACTAACCAATGTGAATGTCTAAAATACAAATCACCAGTCACTCACAATCTCCATAACATGACATTAACCAAGATTAACAGAATGAAAAACAATCATATTCAACCATTTGCATACATAAAATTACTCAACATGAGATGATGCAACTAAAATCTATGATCTCATATTCTCAATTACTCTACTAATAACTATGAATGAACTTCTGTTGCATTTCAAATTTTTCTAGATAGACAAATAGCCAAAAGCACTGAACTATCAAGCAATAGAACTGCATTGTTCTACAAAAGTGTCAGTATTTTGTAGAAGTGTTGATGTTCAAACAAAAGTGTCAGACTACTAAAAAAAAGAGTCGTTGTTCAAAAAAAAAAATCATGGAAAATGCATCGATATGTGCAAAAACATTGATGTTCAAATAGAAGCATCATTTTAATAAAAATGGAAGCACCAATTTATGCAAAAGTATCACACAGTCAAGAAAATACGTCAATCTGCTCAGGGGATCTTTAAAAAGGTCCATTTTACCTAATTTTTTTTAATTTGCAAGTTGACAAAAACATAATACAACATGTAAACTAACTCGGTGAGGTGATCAGATGATTGTGTGAGTTCTCTTTCCACAAGAATTCAATAAAATAGTATCATTGGTTTAGCAAAAAAAGGACATGTCAGTCAAGTACAACCTAGCTAGTAGTAATAAAGGAACATCTCCTCATAATAGGCTTACCACTCAAAGGTTAATCCATATCCAAGGAGTGGGTGAATAGGGTATGTCAAGTTCATGTACCACCTTGACACCCCTAGCCTTGAAAGAGTGTGAACTCTAGAAAGACATCTTACACCTCAACTAGAGATCACATATGTTAAGTAACTTCTCAAGATGATGCTATCTCGATGCACTAGTATGACTCAATACAATGGCCAACTAGTCTTAAGCTTCTAAATATAATGCCTCATAGTGACTCGGTGAATAGCCATGGTATAATGTCAAATGTGGGCCACTAAAGCCTCTAGTCAACCCTAATGTGGTCTATACACCCACATTTGAATTGACACACATGGTATACATGAAAGGATACTGCTACTAACTTTTTCCTTTGCACTTTTTATATAGACTACCTGAAGATGTGTTGGAGGTTGTCCAATGAAATCATTGAAATGTTAACTAAGAATTCATTAAAAGAACAAAATATCATGAAATTGATGAAGGGGTACTCTCAGCTCTGATACCACTTGATGAAGGGTTCTCCTCTTACAGGCCAAAACTCACACACACAGCACACAGATTTTCACAACAAAATGAAAGAGCAACCAAATATTTTCTTTTATTACTGAAATGACATTACAATCTTAGTACATGGGCTATCTCATTACATCATTTGCAAATCTGCAAATCTGATCCAATATCTACTCTAGGTTCTCATGGCCTTACATTCAAGTCTCTCAGCCCTAGCTTCTCTCCTCCTTCCTCATCAGCTCTCTTTTTCCTAACTAGCCCCCCATCTTCTTGTCTTGATGGTTTATATCCTTTTCTCCAACAAGAATTTTTCTTTCATTATAACCACATTAACTATCTATGGGTTCTTGTAATTTGATCTTCATTTAATTCTTTCACTCATTTTTCCCTAGTACCACTACTTCCTCCAATCAACAACTAGAATGGTTTCCTTGTTGTCTTTTAGTCTTCTCAAACATGCCATCGTTCACCATCTTTGCACCTCACCATCAGATACACACTATGTTATTGGGCTGAGGTAATTCCATGTCACACTAATATTCACCCTCTCACTGATCACCATCCTCATCAACATTCACAATTCCCAACAAAGATGTGAATTGACTTGTCGTCCAATTTCATATTGCCATCTTTACATCCATGTCACCGCCACTTCATCATTAATTATTCACTGCAATACCACCAACACCGCTCTATCACAATCCTTCCAAATTACCATTGTGGGGCTCACGAGTTACCGCCATACTACTAGCCTCCTACATGAACTATTGCGGGCTTGCAATTTTCATCCCCCATACCACAACCTCCTTGAAAGTTTGTTGTAGGGTTTTGGGTTGTCCTTTTATCGACTATCGAATGAACTCCTCATGATCTCATGCTGAAACATGTTTTTCTACTTGATATCGAAATATCGAAGGGACATGTATTCTCATTAGGCCAAAGTATCACCACTACCCCAATACACCTTATTGCTCTGTCAAAGGGAATTCAAATGTCATCTTGTCAACAAGTGAACCTCCTTCCAAAGTGACTTCCTTGCACCTATTTACTACTATTTGTTAAGGTTTAGACAAATTGGAGCAGTAGACATTAACAATTATATGCAGATTTAATAACCCAGAAATAACAATGAAGAATGACACAAAAGAGATCAACACAAAAATTTAATGTGGTTCACCCAATATGGGCTACCTCCACATAAAATCAACCACCCAATGAGTTTATTATCTAGTGCAAAGTAGATTACAATCTTGTGAATTAGACACACTGCAACTTACATCCCAACCACTTATAACAAGCTTTTTGGAAGCTTCCAGAATTTTTCATTTGATGTGTCAATAGGAAAACCTTGATGTGTTAATGAGGAAATTATTTTTTGGGGGCTACACCCCAAAAACCTTGTTGTTGAGGGTTACCACCCCTAAACCATTGCTCGGGGCCTAGCCTAGCCTCAATCCCCAATGGGGATACATTACGAGTGTACAATATTTGCATGATCAGTTGCGACATATCAACAATATCCCACTTGGAGACTAATCAGGCTCCACACCAAACAATCTACCACTTGAAGATTGATCCTGGATGACACCACTACACTTGGAGCTCCCAGTGGATCATAGGTCTAACTGGTTTCTTATATCCACCATTATTAGTCATGAAGGCCAATCGAAACTAATAAGGAAATCCAGTTGCTCCCATGTAACTACCTTTGTGAACATATTTGTAGGATTCTGAGTTGTGTGAATTTTCTCCAGCTTTAACTATCCATCCTCCAAAACTAACTAGATGAAATGGTATCTAAGTTGTATATGCTTAGTTTTTGAATGCAAAGCTAAATTCTTAACACGATGAATGACACTCTAGCTATCAATGTACAAAGGGATATCTTCTTGTTATTGTCCCAATTCCTCTAGAAAATGTTGTAACCAAATCATCTCCTTACTAGCTTCCATAGCAACAACATACTCAGCTTCAGTGGTTGAAAGTGCAACAACCTTTTTCAGCCTTGAAATTCAACTTATTGCAGTACCTCCTATAGTAAAAACATACACTATAGTACTCCTCTTGCTATCAATATCACTTGCCAGATCAGAGTCAACATATCTTTTTAAAGCAAAATTTGTTCCTCCAAAACATTTTTGTTTTGAAGTAGTACCTCTCAAATATTGGAGAATCTAGTTTACTGCATTCCAATGTTCCATTCCTGAATTGTTCATAGACCTGCTCACAACTCCCACTGCATGTGCAATATCTGGCCTTGTGCATACCATTGCATACATCAAGCTACTAACTACTAATGTATATGGTATGTTAGACATTTTGTCTTCCTCCTCTTGTGTCTTTGGACACATCTCCTTTGTCAACTTAAAATGACTAGGGAAAGGTGTACTAACTGCTTTTTCATTCTACATGTTAAACCTTTTCAACACCTTCTCTACATACTCACTTTGAGACAAAAATAATTTTCTATTTGTCCTATCCTGTGTGACCCTCATACCAAGGATTTTTTTTGTAGTAAGCAAATCCTTCATAGCAAATGAATTTAATAATTTTTTCTTAATTTCATTAATATGTTTCATGTTAGACCCGACAACAAGCATGTCATCAACATAAATCAACAAGATAATATAGCTGTCATTATCCAATTTCTTAAAATAAACACAATAATTAGAATGACATCTTTTGTAACCTTGTTCATCCATAAAATATCAAACTTCAAATATCATTATCAAGTTGCTTGCTTCAAGCCATACAAACTCTTCTTTAGACCACACAGTAATTTCCTCCTTACCCTTGACTTCATATCCCTATTGTTGCTACATGTATATTTCCTCTTCCAAATCCCCATGGAGAAATGTTATTTTCACATCTAGCTATTCAAGATGGAAGTCTTTTGTAGCCACAAGACTTAAAATAGTTCTAATAGAATTCATCTTTACAACCAAAGAAAACATTTCATCAAAACCTATACCTTTTTTCTATGCAAAACCTTTTACCATGAGTCTGGCCTTAGATTTTCTCTTGCCTCCATCTTCTTGCTTCAACCTCTAAACCCATTTATTTGGCAATGCTCTTTTACTTGCAGGCAATTAGATTAAGTCCCATGTCTGATTTTGTAGCAAGGAATCCATTTCCTCTTTTATTCCTAGCTCCCACTGCTTTTTGGTATCTACTTGCATTGCTTCTTCATAACCTTAAGGTTCACCATAATTAGTTAATAATATAGAATATAATAATGGAGAAAATCTTTCTGAAGGTCTAGTTATCCTTGTAGAATGTCTAACACTTGCAGGAGTCTATGAGATAACTCATTGTTGTTGAGCATCAAGTACCACGAGCATTTTATTTTTTTGAATCTCATCCAACACCACATATTCCTTTTTGGCATGTTTATGCTTTTTTTCCTATAGCCCATCCTTATACACAACCTTCTCATTGGATATAACATCTCTACTCCTAATGATTTTATGATTTTCATAATCCCATAATCGATAACCAAATTTATCTACTCCATATCCTATGAAGGTACATTTTTTAGACTTAGCCTCAAGATTGGTTCTAATTTCAATATCAACATGGACAAAAGCTTCACAACCAAAGGTTTTCAAAAATGAATAGTTTACCTTTTTATCCATCCATGCCTCCTCTAGAATGCCACCCCATCCAAAGGATTTGAAGGTCCTCTATTTATTAAATAAATAGTGGTATCTACAACATCTGCCCAAAACTATAAGGGTAGTCCAACATAATATATCATGCTCCTTGCATGCTCCATAATGATCCTATTCATCCTCTCAGACACACCATTTTCTTGTGGGGTTCTAGGAACTATTTTCTACCTATGGATTCCATTGTATGAATAATAATTTTCAAATTCTTTGTTGCAATACTCACCTCCATTATCAGATCTGAGACAATTCAACTTTTCTCCTATCTCATTCTCAATCGAACCTTTTCACTTATTAAAAGTTTCAAATACTTTTGATTTTTGTTTTAGGAAATACACCCATGTTTTCCTAGTTGCATCATCAATAAAAGTAACATAATAACAAGAGCCACCAAGAGAAGATACCTAAGCAGGTCCCCATACATCTAAATGCACAAGCTCTAATTTCTCACACTTCTTCTCTTTCCCAAATTTGAGAAATCAGAATCTTTTTGTTTTCCATAAACACAATTATTGCATAACTCCAAGTCAATCTACATTAGACCTACTAGCAACTTTTTGGAGTGAAGGATCTTCATCCCTTTCTCACTCGTGCCCAAGTCTATGGTGCCACAATTTTGTTTATGTTCCTGCAACAAGTGGTCTAACTATCTTAGTAGCAATTGTTTCTATAGTAGCTAAGGTAGAATAAGTATTACCAATACAAAAATACAATGTGCCTACCTTTTCACCTTTGGCTACTACTAATGCACCTTTAGTGACCTTCTAGACTTTTTCTGTAAAGGTAACTATGCAGCCATCACTACCTAGTTGTCTTGCAGAGATTAATTTTCTTCTAAAATTTGGAACATGCCTTACCTCCTGTAGCGACCATTCAATTTGATTTTGCAACTTAATTTTTATTTTTCCTTTTCCAACAATCTGATAGGGTTCATCATCACCCAAATATACCTATCCATTTAAATCACCTTGAACATAATCTACAAACTATTTCCTATGGGGTGTGGCATGAAATGAAGCCCCTAAATCTATTACCCAAGAATCATTAACATTTTCTAAACATAGAATTAAAGCATCCAAGAATTCATTAATTGCAACATTAGCTTCCTTACTGTCAGCATGTTTTCAATCTCCTTGTTTTCCTTTCTGAGACCAATAATCCCTCTTCAAGTGACTTGGCTTTCCATAGTTCCAGCAATCCATTCTTCCTCTAGATTTAGATCTACCTTTCTTCAACTTCCCTTGTAACTTCCTATGATTTGTTGGGATTTTTCCTCTCCCCTTTGTTCTTCCCCTATTCTCTATAGTCAAAGCATTACCCAATGTTGAAGTCTCAACGGTGCTTTTCTATCACATTTCCTCACTAAGGATAATACCAACAACATCATCAAATTTAAATGTATTTGAACCAAAGATAGAGTTACCTACAACCATTAGCAAGCTATTCTATCTTTCTTGAAAAGAACATAAAAACAAGATCCCTCACCTCTCATCAAAATTTCCTTTTACAAAATTTAATTGATTAGTAATTATATTAAACTCATTTAAATGATCTATCACAGATCCACCTTCAATCATGTTTTTAGATTAAACAAACGCTTCATGAGAAATACCTTATTTGGGGCTGAGGCCTTTTCATATAATTTATCCAAATGTTCCATCAAATCCACTATTGTCTTTTCTTTTGTTATATTGAATTCCACAGATGGTGTCAGGCACAACCGAATGGTTCCCAATTCCTTTCCATCCAAAATATCTCATTCTTCATCAGACATCGTAGCATCTTTCTTTTCTTTTCCTTGCAATGATCATCATAGATCCTTTGGTACAAAATAATTTTCCATCTACATCTTCCATAATTGATAATTCTGGTCGTTGAACTTTTCAACCTTGAATTTTCCTTATTCCATTGTTCCCACTCAAATCTAGAGGTTTTTTGCTAATCAACCGAAATACATATGGCTCTAATACCAGTTGTTAGGGTTCAGGAAAATTGAAGCAATAAACATTAACAATTATATGCAGAT
Organism: Sequoia sempervirens; assembly: GCA_007258455.2. Taxonomy (NCBI): domain Eukaryota; kingdom Viridiplantae; phylum Streptophyta; class Pinopsida; order Cupressales; family Cupressaceae; genus Sequoia; species Sequoia sempervirens. The sequence continues at coordinate 29,273 of VDFB02322485.1, forward strand.
TCAATAACCCATAAATAAAAATGGAGAATGACACAAAAAAGATCAACATAGAAATTTAACGTGGTTCACCCAATATAAGCTACATCCATAGAAACTCAACCACCCAATGATTTTATTATCCAATGCAAAGCATATTACAATCTCATGAATCACACACACCACAACTTACATCCCAACTGCTTATAACAAGCTTTTTGGAAGCTTCCAGAATTAGGGTTTTACAAGGTATTTTTCATTTGACGTGTCAATAGGAAAATCTTGATGTGTTAATGGGGATTTTGGGGGGTGGGGGTTGCACCCTCGAACCCCTGCGAGGATATGTTACGAGTGTACAATATTTGCATGATTAGTCGCCACATATAACACTATTTCCCTACCATCGACATATCGATGGGACATGAAACAAGCTGCCTTTGAGTTCACCTTGTCACACTGATAAACAAATTCATAGAACATCGAATGATGAAGTTGGCTCCTCCTTTACACTAATTTCTCTTAAGCCCAAAATCTTGTAGACCACCATAGCTAGCGAATGAAAATTGATTCAACCCTTATTGAAAATAAATAAATAATTAATTAGTGATGCAATTAAATAAATATTAATTAGTCAAGGAATAATAAAATGGGAAAGTGAATTAATTAATAGAAGAAATAGGACTTTAGACCATAATTAAATAAGTAAATTATTTAATTAGGTAGGGAAGAAGGGGATTTGATATGAAAAATGGTGTTTGTAGGCCTAGGATATTTTTTTAGTGTCTTTATTTTCCCCCTCTTTGATACAATCTTGTGCCATGATGAAGATAAGATGGACCTATGCCCCCTTAGAAAATTTTGCAAATTTTGAAAAACGTTAAATTTTTTTGGAAAAGCTATTTTGATAAACAAAAGACATTTACAATAAAAAGACTTTAGTTTCAAGACCTTTAGGATATTCACATTAGGGTTTTGGACTCAAAACTGGATGGGTCTAGTAGAAACCCTACCCTATGTGGGTATAAATAGGATTTTGGGTATAAAATTGGTCATTTGTGTCTTTTTACTAGAGTGAATAGTGAGTTCTGAGAGTAACTTTGTTATAGAGATGTTAAGATATCACTTGTACCACACTCCTCAAATGACAAATTCATAGTTTTTACCTACAAACAACTACAGGGCTCCAAGGATGCAATGTAATGAGGGAAAGTAAATGCAATGCACGTTGTGTGTTGCATTTGTTATCACATTCATTGCAAATAGGGAAGTTCGCCGAATATACTCAATGCAATGCATTTGCTAGTTAGGGTTTGTCAAATTTATTGTGATGTAACTAATAAGTGCAACACATGTGATTCATGTAAAAAAAATGTGGTTTGGAATTATGCAAGTGACATCGTGAGTCACATGTGAGGGATTATGCGATGCATGTGTATTGATGTGACACAATTGCTAGTTTGTATACTGTAAGTGATTTGTGTGATGCATGCATTAGATCATACAATGTAATTGAATTTGTAAGTCGCATATGTAAATGCATGGCACAATTTCCTAGTAATTTTCATTTGATAGGCCATTTCAAGCAATTGAATAGTGAGTCACATTTGTTAAACAACGCAACATATTTTCTTGATTAGGTTTTTTCCCCAGTTTTGGAAAAAAATTCTTTTGTGATCGAGGTCAACTAGGGTTGGCTAGAGTTTTCAATTGATGCAATGTGATTTCTTATGATCATAGGTGAGATACAACCCCATTTATGCTCAAGAGAGTTGGTCGTCTACTTTCAAACAATGAGATCAACTACTTGATGATGAGAGAGATCAATTGCATGCCATTAGCTTATACTATGCTACTTTCATGCCCATGATTAGGGCTAATAGGGGATCACTGATTGTGCTAGCTGAGAGGTAGCACTTAGAGGCCTCACATTGGAATTGGAGGATGTATGGTGGATTATGCAAGTTCTAATTCGTGGGGAGTAGTTTTTGTATGATCCCAAGTATGGGTTTGGTGCCATCCATAGGTTGTTTGATTATGAGGAAATTGTGAAGCTAGAAATAGAGGAATATGAGATTCGATGGGATGTGATATCTCATAGATATGAGAGAATCATCGTGGTTCTATGCATTATGATGGGGGAGATCGTCATTCCTAATCAACAAGGACATAGATTACCTATTGGATGGGGAGATATGGTGATTGGCATGATGAATCATGGGATGTTGTATGTGTGGGGGGAATGCCTTCTAGCCATGTTATACTTTTAGTTGCATAATTTTTCCTATAGAGGGGAAAAATCCATCAATTGTGAGACAATATTGTTTATGATCTAGGCTTGGGAGCACATTCCTATGTTTTGACCTCCTTTTGGGAGATATCTAGGATCAAGGATGCCATATGTGTTCTTGTATGGAGGAGTAGTCACACAAACTAGGGTTGGTGATGTAGGGAATTGACATCATGCCATTGATTTTCTTACTTCATTTGTTTTGACCATATTAGGATTGTTAGCCATCGAAGGATGGAAAAGAGCATTTTCCCTATTGTTAGTGGGCATGTTATCTAATTGGGAGGACCATGAAATCATTACACATTATCAAGTGGTACCTTCTAGAGTGGGTGCTAAAAAAAATTAGGGAGTGACAAGGGCTTCGCATTGGTACAATTGAGTTTGCTAGGTCCTTGCGAAAGATCACTTAGTGGGGACAAATGATCAACAAAGTGATCAAAGAGAAAGATATTGACACTTTATGGCCTATTTAATGGGGTGTTGGTTCAGAGGTTATTGATGTGGGGGTGATGCTCAAGTACAATGCATGGTGGGTCATGCACAAGCCTGATCCATTGACTTATCAAGATCAGTCTTCCCTAGTGGAGTGGAGGTGTAGAGGTTTATGTGATAGATTCAAGGATAGCGAATAGGGGAGGGGAGGAGATTGAGTAGAGGAGGCAAGGGTGATGATGATGGAGATAATGGTAGGGTAGACAAGGGAGGAAGGTTCAAGAGGAGGAGGGATAGAGGAAAAAGAGTAGTTAGAAAGCTCTCACCTATCAAGGAGGAGGCCAAGTAGGACGGTTTGTGGATCGAGGAAAAGTAGGAGGGACCCAAACCAGAGGGAGAGTAGGAGGTGGCCATGTAGGAGGTCAAGTAGATGGGGGAGAAGGAGATGGGAGAGGAGGAGAGAATAGTTTAGGACAAGATTGTGATGGGAGAGGATCTGAGTGAGGGCTACCAAGATGTGCATATTTTGGAGGCTATTGAGGGGGTAGAGGGAGACATGTTGGTGGATCAACTTATCATAGATTTGTAGGCATGACTCCATGCTATGGATGCATGGATCTAGAGATTACAGGTTGAGGTTTATAGGCTCACCATTGAGAGAGACATGTCCATCATTAGGAGAAAAAGGGTCAAACGACAATATCTAGATTTTATTTTGACTATCAATAGACCTATGGCCAAGCTAGGCCATTAGTTCTTCTAGGTAGGATAGGATGATTGATACTATAATGATTTATATGAGTGTTAGGTGCCATTGACATAGAGGGCATTGAGATACACACAAACCCAAAGCCATAGTAGGTCACACTCTAACTAGACTTAGAGTGGTGGAGGATACTCTCAACCTACGCCCTCTCCATATGGCCAACCATCGAGATAAGGAAATAGGGTTTTAGGATCATAGCCATAGTAGGAGACCTTCCTCTTTAGGACCATCTACATTAGGAGATATGGAAAACTTAGGATAGCCTTATTTTATACATGTATTGGATAGTGATATTTTTTATTTTGAGCCTATGAGCTCCATTTTGAGATACATCATGATATTTTACTATGACACCATTTTTGATATTTATATGCAAGATGCATGATTTTGGCAGTGAATTACATTATTTATGTTCCTATGTTATATGCATGTCTATGTGATCGATTGTGATGCTTATGATGTGATGCATTTATATGATTATGAGATGATTTATATGTCATGATACATTATGGATTTATATTATATGGTTTATTCTTATATATGTGGTTTTCTATGTTATGATGCATGGATGTATGCACTTAATTTACCTTTATTGTATTTTTTACGATGTTATAGATTCATTATGATTATGATGTGATGCAATATGAATAATGGACTTGTATGTATGTAAATGCAACAATATGTATGATCTCTTTCTTATGGTATGTGAGGATTATGTAGGAGGGTATGTGCATGATCATCATGGAAAAAACAAGCCCTTAAGTGGCAATGAAAATTTAGAAAATCAGAGTTAGGCAACTTGATAAAAATTTGAATAAGTTATCTATATTATTTCAAAAATATGTAAGAATAGAATTTGTGGAAAATTGAATGTAGTTTTAAACTACTAGGTTTTTTTCTAAATCTATTTAGTGAAAACTCTGAAATTTCAATGCAAGAGTACTTAAATTTTAGGGGAAAAATAAGCAGGTGTTTGTTCCACCAATCTCTTAACCATAATAAAATGATAATATTTTTTATAATATTCGATATAAGTAGATGAGTTATGTCCGTGATGTGATGCATATTCTTTTGTAATTTTTTTCAAGTAAATAATTAATTATGATTTTTTTTTTTACAAATTTTAAAAAATATAAAACTCAATGTCCGGACAATTTTAACTTGGTCAAAACTTCATAAAATTCATTTTTAATCCTATATTATGTGAAGCATATAATGTGATGCATGTTTTGATTCAAAATTTGATACTCTTTGAAAGCTATAGACGTCCAATTAGCCTATCAATAAGGACTTTAGTCATAATTCTAATAGAAAATGAATAATAATTATTTATTAGATTCAAAGTAAAGTATTATTTATATTGGTGGAAAGTTGAGAAACTCTACAAACCCTTTTCATCTCATCAATTTTGGGTAAAAAAAAGTCATCAGCCACATGGACGAAGTCTGGAAAAGCAAGGTAAGTTATTAAACACATTTTTTGTGTTGACTTATTAGGATTGGCAAGTTTAAACCAAATTCCAAAGCAAGCTCGAGGCTAATTCCTAGGTATTAAATTTTGTGTTAGACATATTAGATATATCAGATATCTGATTTGAATATAATATCCAATTTGAATTCGATATCACATAAGTACTCTCTCTCCATCTCAATATAACCTCCTCTCCCTCTCTAGGGTCTCTCTTTCCTGATAACTCCTCTTTATCTGCTCTTAACTTAACCCTGTTTTAATATATAATCTCTCTATATCTTGCCCTCTTTTTTTTCGATCTTTCCACGACCTCTTATCTCTTTGGTTTTTCCCCTCGCCGGATCCCTGAATCCTGGATTTTTCCCTCTTTCCTTAACTCCAACCCTAACCCTCTTTTTCCCATTCGACCCTCGAATCCACACCACCGAATCCAATCCCTCTCTTCCATCTTGATTCCCTCTATCTCTTTCCCTCCACCCCTCCCTCCCCTCTGTCTCACTCCCTTCACCCTTCCTTTCCCCTCTTTCCACCTTTCTCCCTGGATCTCTCCACTCTTTCGATTTTCCTTCCCTTTATGTCCCTTCTTTCTTTTCCCTTCCTTCTGGACCCTCCACTATTTTTATTTATCCTAACCCCTCTTGAATCCTCCACTCCCTCTCATTTTCTTTCTTTCCCTCACTTTTCTCCTGCCTTTTCTATCTTCCACTATGAAACCGCCTTTCACCATTCCTCTATCTTCTCTCTTTCCTTGACCTCCCTGAACTCACTCCCCTTCCTCTACTCTCTCCCTCACCCCTAAACTTCCCTTTAACCCCTACCTTCTTCCACTTCCCTCTCCTTTCCCTCTTCTCCCCTTCCTTTCTCTCCTTACCTCTATTTTCTCTTTCCTCTACCACCTCCTTTGTCCTCCCTTTGATCTCCCCTCAACCTCTCTTTCTTACCTATCTCAGGACCCTGATTCCTATTCCTCTTCTGCCCATCTCTATATCTCCTCCATTCCACTCCTTCGCATTGATCCCTCTCCTTTCCTCTCTCTCCCCCCTTTGTCCTCCTTTCCGATCGATCTATTTTCCTCCCCTCCCTCTATCTTATCTGTCCTTCCTCCCTCCTCCTCCCTTTATCCCTCTCTCTCCACCACACTCTCTTTCTTTCTTTCCCACCCTTTTCTTCTCCTTCCCTCTGCCTCCTCTCTCTTGGGTCTGTGTTGTTATAAATTTCGATTTAGTTCTAAAATATTCATCAACACAAACATTTTATTTTATTTTTCAAATTAGATATAAGATTTTATCTAATATAGATTTGTGGTCCATATAAAAACTCCATGTGGGTCGTTTTGTGCATCCCAACGGAAACTACATTCTGTTTGTAGGATTTGCAGGAAACAAACATGCGGTTTCAAATAGGAAGAGACAAAGATCAAATTTTTAGAGCATCTTCTACTCAAATTTTTCATAAGCAATGATTTTTTAGCATCTTTTATCAGGTATAATGGGGAGCAACAGTCGTTGGAAGCAAAAATGCAAGAGAAATCTTACAAAACAAAAATTGAAGCATATAGACAAAGAGCTAGAGAAGGTCATTGGAAGAGAAGACAAGGTATGTTAAATATTGGTGAATTTGAGACCTATGGTCTTTCAAGTGAAGAGGAAATTGAATATGTTCAAGCTGAAAATGTTGAACATGATATTGAAATTGGGAATGAAAATGTTCAAATTGATATTGCAAATGTTTGAGGTGAAAATGTTGGAATTGAAGATGTTGAACATAATATTCAAATTGGGAATGAAAATATTGAAATTGATAATGAAAATGTTCAAGGTGAAAATGTTGGAATTGAAGATGTTGAACATGATATTGAAGAAATGAATATTCCAAATTTAAGATCTTCAAGAACCCCTAAATGGTTTTTTGAAATTGATGGGAACATTATAAACAATTTTTAAGGCAAGAGGTCAACACAAACTATTTGGTTGTGGGCTACAAGAATTTTCAACCAATATTTTAGTGATAAGACATTGACCGAGCAATTCCAATTTTTTGTACAATTGCTAAAGATGCAAAAGATGAGACATTTGCTAGCTAAATTTAAGATTTGTGTGAACAAGAAGACTGAAAAAAAATCTATTATTGTCAAAATTATTTTTAATGCTCTCAAGTCTATTGGAAAAGATAACAAGCAAATATATAAGAGAGTTGCTTGGAGAGTCATTACAACCACACTAGTAAGCCATCTATTGAAAAATGCTCAATTTATGAGACAAACTTGTATTGATTTTGACATAAATCATAAAACTTTGGATAGAGCACTTGCAAGAAGAGAAAGAATAGACAATCCTCTTCAAAATGATACATGGGCTTTTGCTGGGAGGCTTCCACATGTTGATAAGAAGCTAACCGATAATGTAAAGAAGGTAATTCAACAATTTTGACATGATCACTCTAGAGTATCACCCAATGCAAAGGATGTTTTAAAGTTAAGAATTGGAAATCAAGACTATAAATTGCATGCTAAACATTTCTTGGAATGAAGCCAACCAATTTTGTTCAAGAAATTTATTCAAAACACATCCAAATATGGAAATATTACAAAAGAGTTTTGAAGGTTTGAAGCCATTTTATTGTGCACCTCTTAAGATTCATAATACTTATTGATACAAATACCATGTGGAGTTTTCAATGTACCATGAACTATTATGCTATATCTATTCTACTTTGCATACTAATGAAATGTTGCAAGAGTGTGGTGCAATGCATCTTTCAAAATCATCAAGGGACTTGTTAGATATATTTTTATGTTCTAGAGATGATGGTTTCTTTTTCTATAGAAATCATTGTCTAAATGCGAAGTGCTCACAATGTGGTTGCTTGTCAAAGTTTGTTCAATGTTTTCATGAGGGTTCCAAACATGAATTCGAAAATAAGATTTTTGAGAAAAAAAGATATGAGATAGTCAAATATACTTTGCAGAGTGGAGGTGAAGGTTCTAGATGTGAGTTGGTTACAAAAGAATGCAGTGTTGCTAATTTTATTTTAGATTTTAAGGACAATATTTTCTACAAGTATGCAAGGCATAGTCATAGGTCTCAGTGGTTGGATCAACAATTCAGGATGTTTAAGGACTCTTTTCTGATTGACACTATTATATTAGTGGTTGATTTTGTAGAAAACTACACAGTGCAACCACAAAACAAGGTACAATCTCAATATTAAAATTCCATTTAGATTTCTATTTTTGTCCACATAGCATTTATACACGCACCTGAGAGTACAGAGGAGGATTTAAAGATAACTAGAGAGTATCATTTTTATATGAGTTCAATGATAGATCTCATTCATCCGAGTATGTTCAACATTATTTCGAGAGTTTTTTTGAGTTCTTGTAGGAGCATGATATAGCACTGGACTGACATATCATTTGGTCAGATAACTACACCGGTCAATTCAAGAATGCTCATATGTTTTATTGGTTGAGTAGAATGCATGTAGAGAGAGGTGTACCTCATATTTGGAATTTTTTTTAAGTTGGTCATGGGAAAGGGGAGCATGATGGAATAGGTGCATGTGTAAAGATAACTCTAGTTAAAGAGCACTTGAAGATTTCAGGACAAAAATTTAGTGATGGACATTCTGTTGTTGATTGGTGTAGTTCAACATTGTCATAGGAAGGGACACTTGATTGAATAGTGCATAGATTCTTTTGGTTGGTTGAGGAGGGTATAGTGGGAGGCAGATTGGATTATCATATGATAAAAAATTCTTCAAAGATGCATTCCTTTCAAAGTTCAGATGTAAGCACATAGACCATTTGGACATGAGAGTTGGCTTGTTTTTTTCAGAGTTGTAATCAGTGCAAGTGGGATCAATGCAAGTCAAGTGAGTGGGTGGATACATGGGTTCCATAATATCTAACTCCTTTATCTAAAACTATATCCATGACAAATGACACAATTGAAAGTTCAATTGATTATGATAGACTTTCAGATCTACTACAGCTAGGACATGTTTTTGCAGTTGTTGCACCAAAGGGGAACGAAGAGAGATCAAACTAGTGGTTGGCTTGATTTGTGTAGGTAAAGAATAAGCTAACACAACTAATGGAAGATGATGATGGGTTCGTGTATCCTATAGGTTTAGTTGTGGTTTTAGGAACTTGGTTGCAAAAATACATGATTAGAAAGAATGGCATACCTACATTTGAAGACTATGAGAAACAAAAAACCATTCTCACGTATTTGCACCTTGTTATAGCAACAAATGTTATGTTTTTGAAACATCATGCCAAACCAAAGGCAAAACAACTATGGACACTTAGTAATGTTGATCATGAAGAAATATTGGATACTCTTAAGCAAAGAGATGACCCTTCAAGCACACTTGAATATCATATTCAAGAATGGAAGGTACAATGCTTAGGTTCATTATACTTAAGTTCATTAGTGTTCTTTATTTAATACTGATATTTTGCATACTATTGCAATATAGGTGTCTTTAATAGTGATATTTGGTATGTACTTTTGTGATATTTTTTGCACGATTGATCATGTACCCACTACAACAATAGTTATCTTTGATCTTTTCGAAGAGGTATGTGATAGATAATAATAATATAGATTGGTTTTTCAAAACATCTTTTATAGTTTACATTACCATCTCATCATCAATTAGGTCATTTAGAATAATATAGATTGGTTATTCTAAGAAACTTTTATAGTTTACATTACTAATTCATCATAATTCAGGTTTTTTAGATTAATATAGATTTGTTAATCTAAGCATCTTTTCTATTGTGAGAATACAAATTTATCATTTGATAACTTTTGTGATATTTTTGGCACAATTGATCATGGACCTATTGCAACAATAGGAAGATCTGATCCTTTCAAAGAGGTATGCCACAAATTATAATAATATAGATTTCTTATTCTAAAAATATTTTATTGTTTACATTACTATCTCATCATAAATTAGGTCATTTAGAATAATATAGATTGGTTATTCTAAGAATCTTTTATAGTTTGCATTACCAACTCATCATCATTCAAGGTGTTTAGATTATTATAGATGCATTAATCTAAGCATTTTTCTATTGTGACAATATAGATTACCATTTGACAATTTTTTGATATTTTTGACACGATTGATGATGGACCTATTGCAACAATAGTCAACTTTGATCCTTTCAGAGAGGTATGCGACAGATTACAATAATATAGATTGGTTATTCTAAGCATATTTTATAGTTTGCATTACCAATTCATCATCATTCAAGTTGTTTAGATTAATATAGATTTTTTAGTCTAAACATCTTTTCTATTGTGACAATATAGATTTCTAATTTTACAAATTTTGTGATATTTTTCGCATGATTGATCATGGACCTACTGTAACAATTGGAAGCTCTAATCCTTTCGAAGAGGTATACAACAAATTACAATAATATAGATTGGTTATTCTAAGATTCTTTTATTCTAAGCATCTTTTCTATTGTATGTAGTTTAACTACTACCTTGATGGTTTGTACAGGTGCTTGTCACTCCAGAAAATCAACATACTACTCTTGTTGAAGACTATGCCCTGAATGCCTCCAATAGGAAAATTTTGTAAATTTTGAATTTTCAAATGTGAAACAATGTAAAAAGGTCATATCTATGTATGGACATAATCTATATCTAGTGCTTTTTTGAAATATGGGTCAAATGTCTGACATTGTATAAAGGGTATGTTTAAAATGTAAAGGGGTCTGTATTTTGGAAACTCATATGTTGAAATAGTCATATAGGTGTATGCTTTGTTACTGTTATTGGGACAATTCTGTAAGAGATTTGTGTACTTAATTGAGTTACAACTGAAGGTTTTCTTCCTAGTTCTTGTCAGTATGCTTTTTTGAACTAGGTTTTGTGGTATCTCCTATTTATATATAATAAATTATAGTGGCTTGCCACTTTTTCCAAAAAAAAATGTAAAAAGGTTATGTGAAGGTCATTTCCAATGTAATTGAGTCTTTGATACAGCAATGTGGAAACAAGGTATTTGGGTGTGCATGATGTTCAAGTTTATTGGGTAAGAGTTTTATGATGCAAGATCTATATGGCTTTAAACAACACAATTACAATTAAAAATGAATCAAACTCCAATTTGATCCTCAAACCCGAATTTGGGTGCAACTTCACCAAAATAGGCCCATTTTACAAAGAGACGTATATTTAAACACTTCCCAAACATGAAATTTTGATGGGGAAACATTAAAAGTCCTACCAAACTACCAAAACCACAATTGTTTTTGGTGAGATGCTTTATAAAGCTCTATTTCAACAAACCCTCATTTTTAGCAACTTTCATGAGGTTTTTAAGGAAAACAATGTTTACAACTTTGTCACACCCTAAAAACTCATCAAACACATCTATTAGGACCTACACAAGATTGATCCAACCTTAAATCTTTCTGCCCATTTTTCATTGACATTAGCACGTAACCACCATTTTTCACCTAATTTCACTCAATTTTGCAATGCATGGCAACTCACCAACTCAACTACAAACCTTTCCAACTCTTTAAACCTACATAGTCACCTTATACAATCCTACTAACATCTACCATGGCCATAACATCGAGCTACAAACTGTACAATAGATGGTATGACCTTTTAACACTTTGGATTCTTAAGGGAAATCGTCGGTCCAATCTAGCTCAGAGTGATTTAGCGTATTTGGGTGCAAAAAAAGACCATACCTAGCATAAATTTACTCGTATAGACGTGTTGGAATAGTCTATTTGGTCGTACGGGTTGCGGAATGAAAGTTGCACCACTTTGCAACTTTACACTATTTACATCTGATAACGTTTACCTCAACTGAAAACTCATCACCATGAGAAAATGCCTTTGAGATAGTAAAAAATGAGAGAGGTTATTGTAGGTGGTCCCAACATGATCACATAGCTTTATATGGAGAGTCTGTAAATGACAAGGTTTTTGAGAAATGGCCCTTCAAAGATTGTTGTCTTTTAGCACTTTGGACTCTTAAGGAAAATCATTGGTCCAATATAGCTCAAAGTAATTTCACATATTTGGGTACAAAAAAGGACCATCCCTAGCATAAACGTACCAATCTGGACATGTTGGAATAGTCTGTTTGGTTGTACAAGTTGTAGAATAAAATTTGTACCACTTTGCAACTTTACATTGCTTGCATCTGGCAACTTTTCCCTCAACTAAAAACTCATCACTGTAGGAAAACAACTCCGAGATAGAAAAAAATGAGAGAATTTATTGTATATGGTCTCAAAATGATCCTATAGCCTCAAACGGAGAGTCTATAAGCATCACAGTTTTCAAGAAATAGCCCTTCAAAGATTGTTGTCTTTTAACACTTTGGACTCTTAAGGGAAATCACTGGTCCAATATAGCTCAGAGTGATTCAATGTATTTGGGTGCAAAAGAGGACTATTCCTAGTGTAAGAATACACATCTAAACATGTTGGAATAGTCCATGCGTCAAACAAAGCCATCATATCAGAGTTTTAAGCATCGCGGTTTTATGAAATAGCCCTTCAAAGATTGTTGCCTTTAGCACTTTGGACTCTTAAGGAAATGCAGCTAGTCCAGTAGCCGCTCGAGTAATTTGGCATATTGAGGGTGGCATCAGGACAATCAGAACACTCGTCTTTCATTAGATGTTTTGAAACAATCTGGCTGGTTGCAAGTTGTAGAATGAAAGTTGCACCACTTTGCAACTTTATATTGCTTACATCTGACAACTTTACTCTCAACTGAAAACTCATCACCAAAGAAAAAAACCTCTGAGATAGAAAAAAATGAGAGAGGTTATTGTAGATGGTCGCAACACAATCTCATAGCCTTAGACCAAGAGTCTACAAGCATCATGATTTTTTAGAAATAACCCTTCGAAGATTGCTGCCTTTTAGCACTTTGAACTCTTAAAAGAAATCGCCAGTTCAATGTAGCTCGAAATGATTCGATGTATTTGGGTGTAAAAGATGACCATCCTTGGCATAAAAATACCCATCCAAATGTGCTGGAATAGTCCATTTGGTCATAAAAGTTGTAGAATGAAAGTTGCACTACTTTGCAACTTTACACTGCTTGCATCTAACAACTTTTTTCCTCAACTGAAAACTTGTCACCATGGGAAAATACCTCAAAGATAGAAAAAATAAAGAGAGTTTATGGTAGAGTGTCCCACCATGATTTTGTAGCCTAAAAAAAGAGTTTTTAGGAATTATGGTTTCTGACTAATAGTCTGTGAAGAATTGTTGCCCTTCTATAATTTGTACTCTTAAGGGATTTCGTCGATTGAACGTAGCTTGGGCTGCTTCGGCCTGTTTGGGTGCGAAAGGGGACCATACATAACCTAAACATACCCATCCAGATGTGAAGGAACAATTTATTTGGTCATACAAGTTGTAGAACAAGATTTATTTATGCCCTTACAAGTAGTTTTAGCCTCCAACTAAACTCCAATGTTGATTTTCATGTGAAAAAAAGCCATGAGACCATAGCTTGTTGCTTTATTTTTAATGGAAATTGGTGGGAAGTAGAGTTAAATTCTTTACAAACTTGGTTTGAAGTAATTCCATTCATTTTTTTGCATTTAAGATTCATTTTACTAGAGGTTAGTCCATGAGCCCTATTCCAAGGGTTTGAATGCATTTAAAATGGACTTTTAAGCCTTCCACCCATTGCATGATGCTATATTTGGTGGATAGGATCAATTAGGATAGATAAACATGTTTTCATTGTTTCTTGTGTAGGGGAGGTCAAAATTATGATTTTTGGTGATGCCCTAGACGACATTTGGGGTGTTTTTGCATGAAAAAGTGAGGTTAGAGAGGGTAAAAGTGGGAATTGTTTAAGGAAAAACACTTTTCTTATTCATTTAAGCTTGTGTGGGGTTATTCAAAGGTGTTGGAGTTTGTGGTAAAGTTTGGGGAAGTCTGTAAGTAGGTTTTTCAATAAAACCTTGCCAAATTTGAGCAAATTGAGGGTTTTGTGGAATAGGGTCTTAGAGGGAAAGTTCCTAAGGATAAATGGGAAAATTTGAAGTTTTTTCATCTTTTGATTGTTTCCCCAACAATTTTTAGGGTCTGTGAAATGTTCTAAGGGTGGTTGCTTTGGAAATTTTGCCTATTTGGCTAGGTTGAGCAACGTATTTTGCATGATTTGTGAAAGTTGTTCCAAAGGAGTCCTATGTGAGTTGGAAGTATATTGAAGGGGACTAAAATGGGTGTCTAAAATGATGATTATTTGTAGGAGTTATTAAAGAGATCTAAGAGTTAAGTTGAGAAAGGTGTTTAGGAATCCCTTATATTGTAAAAGCGAGTGGTTTGCCATCCCTGGTTGCATCAACTAGCCATCAACTAGTCCTCTGTTTCCAAGGTGCTCCTACACCATTTTCCAAGCATCCATATAGCCTGTTTTAAAGCACCTATTTTATGCTTTTAGCCATAGCAGCAAGGTAGTGAACAGTTTGATAAAATTCTTTGGTAGATGTAAAAATGATGTGGTAGCATATACAAGGCAGTGAACTATTTGAAAAAATGCCTCTAAAAAAGGTAGTCTCATGGTGATGAAATTCCATGACAATCTATAGAAATTTTCTTTTCATGGAATTCCATCACCATGAGACCACATTTCTTTGAGGCATTTTCTTTAAATAGTTTATTGCCTTGCCTATATTATTTCTTACTATTATGCTTTGTTAGATTCTTTCCAAGAATCCATAACTTGTTCAAAAGCACTTATTTTAGGCTTTTAGCCATAGCAACAAGGAAATTAAATGTTTGATAGAATGCTTTAATAGACATATATGAAAAATGTTGTAACATAGACAAGGCAGTGAACTTTTTGAAAAAAATCCTTAGTGAAATGAGGTCTCCTGGTGATGGAATGCCATTAAAATAAACAAGGCAGTCAACTGTTTAAAAAAGTACCTCAAAGAAATTAGGTCTGATGGTGATGAAATTCCATAAGAATCAAAATTTTTTTTGATTGTCATGGAATTCCATCACCATGAGACCTCATTTCTTTGAGGAATTTTTTCAAATAATTCATTGCCTTGTCTATGCTATTGCTTACTATGATACTTTAATAGAATTTTTCCAAGCATCCATAGCTTGTTTCAAAGCACTTGTTTTAGGATTTTAGCCATAGTAACAAACCAGTAAACTATTTGATAAAAAGCTTTGGTAGACATGCATGAAAAATGTGCTAGCATAGACAAGGCAATGGACTATTTGAAAAAAAGTCTCAAAGAAATGTAGTCTCATATAATTCCATGATAAGAAAATGCAATTAACAACTGCTCCTAGTTTTTGATAAAAGGGTAAAACAGGTTTTACAGGGACTTGAAACCACAATGTTTAAAAAAAAGAAGAGAGGACACAAAAGTCCCACCAAAAAGACCAGCTGTCCGAGAAAAGGATCAGCAACAACCACATGAAATAGTCCAGAAAGGACAAACCAAAAAGA
>VDFB02322485.1:46589-71172 GCA_007258455.2 Sequoia sempervirens
AGAACCTTTCTCCAAATGGCCTTTATGGTATTTGCATCGAAGTAGTTGTTAGCTATTTTAACAAGACTTAGCCTTTCTTTGTCGTTTTCTCCAAATGGCCTTTATGGAAATGTACTACTTAGGTTGACTTTGTAAAAACTATATTAAAATTGATTTTTTTTCATCTATCAACATCTAGTTGTTAGTTATGCAATGTGAAGTAATGCTTTGAGTTTGAAGAATGTGCAATGTAATGTAATTAGTGATATGAATATAAACTACATAATATAACCATTCTTTTTTATGCTATTGTATATTGATATTTAACAATTAATCAAGATTAAATTTTCAAAGAGTTTAATCATGCACATGAGGAAAAAATTAAATTTTGATTGTCAACTATTTATCAAATTATCCAATAATCAAGTGTATGTCCATATACAAAAATGGCATCAATGCCAACTCAATTTTTTTTTACAAAATGTGGCATATGCCATCTTGATATCTATTCAAAATTTACATGCTAAAATTTCTATCTCATCCTAAACTATTGGTGGATCATCAAAATGGAGCCTCTTTGAAGCAGTCTTTGGATCTAAAGGTAGCTGTACAAGAAAAATTCAAACCAAAATCGAGATTAGTTATACTATATAATTTAAAATCTAATAATTAACATCAAAATCAATATACATTGAATTTTAATTAAACTCTAAAATTGAAATCTTGATTAATTGAAATATATGTCTCTTCAAAGGGTCATGAATCCTAGAATATGCCCCTCTCAAAGAACCAACCAAACCAGCTTTTGAAATGTCAATCTATATATGTGAACAAAATCATAAAATTGATCCAAGTTAGCATACAATTGTCAGTAATAGGAACATATTTACCAAACACAAAATAAAATAAACACATACCTCTTTAGGATGATCTTTTTCTTTATCTCCTTTAGGTGTTTTGACACCTCCTTGAGGTGTTTCAACACCTACTCCTTGAGGTGTTCCAATACCTACTCCTTCAGGCGTTGTGACACTTGTCAACAATGATGTATAGCTCATAACTACCTATACATAAAAATGACAAGTACATATGAAACTACCAATGTATGTCAATGTATGTATAATCAATATAATATATTAAAAATATTAATTCAATCGAATTTGAGTTCAATTACCTTCCCCTTATCTAACATTGTGCCTCCATAGTCTGGACAAGGCTATACCTCACTCACACTAGGTATTTCCTATAAGAGGAAAATAATATAAACATATAAGTTATTATATAATTTAATTAATGAAAATTCAAATGACAAGCAAGTATATAATAAAATATTGTAAATGAGTGAGTGTGAAAATATATATTGTGTGCATGTCAAGGCCAAATGAAATGGCCCTAAGGGTGCTATCATTCACCTATGTGAGATCTTCCTCAGACATCAACTATGAAATAGACCATGTAAATAAATACTAGTACTTGATACTATCTCTTATTAATATTCATTTAAAAACAAATGAAAATTATGAATTTACAATTTAAATCTTACCTGTGTCACTATTCCAATGTCCCCCTCTCTAGCAAGAGAGGACTATGTAGGGTGCGCTCCACTCCCTTGCATCTAATATCGGGTGAAGCCACACTAGTGGTTTACAATTTGATGAAGGAAAGAAAAAAAAGAAAAAAATGACTCCATGGCAAAAAGATTGGTTTTAGGGGTTTTAAGGAACCTACAAGTTCAACCGAACCCAAAAGGGGTTCGCCCGAATTAGGGTTTGAGCAAAACCATTAATTACTGGGTCCACATTTTCCACCCAAACAAAGAAAAGGAAATTCAAATTGAAGGGTGGTTCACTCAAACCAAGGTTTGATCAAACCCCTAGGGATTTGTATGAACCCCCCTTATTCATCATTCTCCCCTTGAAACACAAAAAAACCAAAATTTTTACGCTTCAAAGCTTGGGTTGAAGATGAAAATGGAGAAGTCTTCACAAACCCAACTAGAATCAGGTAGTCTTTGGAATGAGCTATCCAACGAATATAATTTTAATATGTTTTGGTTTTATTATATATTTATTTTTTTAGTTTTATTAAACATAGGGTTTTCTTAAAAAATGAAGGTCTTTATTCTACAAATATGGAAAAATAGCAGTTTATAAAAAAAAACTAAAAAATATGAGTGCACTAGATATTGAAGTCCTTGATCCAAAAACGAATTTAAATTTCAATATATACAAAAAAAATTAGCCATTATCACGATGCAGCTATGTTCCAGATTATAATTGGTTTGACTTCAAAACTTGATTAAGAAAAGATGTTGATGCAAAACTATCAACCAAGTGGAAGCACTAGATGCTCAGGAGTTAAAAATCTAAATTCAAAATTTATAATTTTATCTAGGTTCATGGAAAAAAAATTTATCGTTATCTTGATTGTGGGTATGTGTAGGATCGGTATGGAAAAAACAAGCCCTTAAGTGGAAAAAAATCGAGTTAGGCAGCAGTGTAAAATTTGGATATGTTATCCTATAGTACATTTGAAATATGTAACAATAGAATCATGTAGAAAGTGAATGTAGTTTCTAAACTACTAGGTTTTAAAAAAAAAAATCTATTTGGTGAAAATTTGGAATTTCAATCGCATTTAGTACTTAAATTTAGGGAAAAATAAAAGTAGGTGTCTGTCCTAGCCACCTAACCACAATAAAATGATAATATTTTTATAAGTTTACAGATATAAAGTATAGAGGTTAAAACTATGTGATGCATTTTTGTACGTTTTTTCCAAGTAAATAATTAATTATGAATTTGTTACTTCAACTTTTTAAAAATATAAAAACTCATATGTCTAACCACCTTAACTTGGTGAAAGCTTCATGAAATTTAATTTTTCTTTTTTTAATCCTATATTATGTGAAGCATAGTATCTGATGCATGTTTTGAATTCAAAAAATGTGATACCATTTGAAAGTTATATATGTTTTCAATCAACCAATCATGTAGGACTTTAATCATAATTTGAATATAGAAAATGAATAATAATTATTTATTAATTTCAAAGTAAAGCATAATTTATATCGTGAAAATCTAAAATTTCACATTTAGAAACCCTTTTCATTTTTATCAATTTTGGGTAAAATAGTAGATCAACCACATACCCTATCATATTGCCTTTTTAACCCATCATGATCCTGCACATACCCATGTGCGTCACTTTTTAAAAATGTTGTTTTATGAAAAAAACAAGTTTTGAGGGACATGGAAAAATAAGTGCAATATGATTCCAAAAAAAATTTTAAAAATATTTTTAGAATCTACAAACAAAATGTGATGAGACACTAGTTTGCATCATCTTCAAATTCCTCATGATTTAGCAGTTATAGGTGCCCTAATGTGAAAATTTAGTTAAAAATAATAATTTTAGTGTCTAGTTTGGCCAAAAATTGTAAACCACTATTGTGGGATCACCCTCCTATAATTTCCACATCATGGATGTCATAATTAGAAGTTTCCAAGGGATGCTCAATGGGCTATACAAGAGGACCCAAACACATCTGGTGCACATAGTGCAAGTATGTGGCACACAAACATGTGGACCTGAGGAGGAGGATGCAACAACACTCAATCCATTGCCAACATCACCAAAATGTGGCTGAGCTACTGTAGAATTATGCAAAACCAAAAGACCATTGAAAGAGTGAATAGCCTGAATAGTCTATGTGGCTACATCCTCGATAATATCTGGATGATGTACTAGAGGTGTTTGAGGAAGGGGAGGAGTGGGAACATATGGGTGTTGGACTACTCTAATTTCCCCTAGTCTATCTTGGGGCATACCTCCATTGGCACCCTGGAAGGTTTTAATGTCAAAGTAATTGACATGATGCCCTAACACAAACTCAGCATATAATTTTTTAATAAAGTAAAATGGTATATCACTATTCTTGTTGGGTGGTTTATCAAAAACCATACACCAGTTCAATCCCAAAAGTTATCTACAATGTCCTTATTTGTGCACCATTTTATAGAAAGTTTTGGTTTATTAACATTAACTGGAAAACCAGTGCAGGGTTAATGAATAAAGAGGTTAGTTGGGCTTTTGTTATTTGCAGGTCTTTCACATCATCGTAAGAAAATCCATAGGAGTAATATTCTCTCATGGTTTCTTGCCACAAAAGAAAAGCATTATGTTGGGTGGAGAGGGTTTCTATATTTTTAATTATTTCTTGCAATCTATTTGTCATCTGGGATAATCAAGGGATTGTCTTATAAACATCACAAATTCCCTTCAATTGCTCCAATTTTTCACCAATTAAGACTTCAATTGATGGTCACGGATGTGGTGGAGAGTTTGGCATTTGTGAATTTTCATTCTCAGCCATAATACCTGAATAAAGTTAAAAACTACTTAATCTAATTGAAATTACACAATATAAATGAAATTATTGTGAAAAGACCTACTTTTAAATTTAAAAAAAAAAAAATGTACTTCTTAACAAAAATCCATAACAAACTCTAGTTTTTAATAAAAATCCATAAACAATACTAGTTTTTAATAAAAATCCATAAAAATACTAGTTTTTAATAAAAATCCATTATAAAATTTTATTTTCAATATGACATGTGATGCTTATATGGATGATTCCTTATGATGGAATACTATATATATTTTTGTATTTAGTGATGAAATATTGATGACCTAATATGATAATGATGATGCCTATGATGATCTAACATGAATATGTATGAAGGATATTCTTATGTATCACAAGATGGCATCACGATGGGAATAGAAGAAATGTGAATATGGAGGAAATAAATGTTAGCACAAATTTAGTCGAAATGTAGAAGAGTTGACATTTTTTTTGATAGATGTCAGGCTTGCATGTTTATTATCATTGGGAATTAAATTGTGGAAAATGGACAATAAACACCATGGTATGGAATAGACCAAGGTGTGCAACATTATCCCTTTGCAAAAATAGATAATTGTCAAACAAGGAGTGCCATGACGCATATTGGGAGAAAAGTTTCCCCGATCTTTTTATCAAGACAAACCACAAACAAAAATCAAAGAAAAATAAGTTCACAAGAAATCATTTCTCCTATAAATCCTTCTTGGGAAATCCTCGAGGTGGCTAGTAATATGACATGATAAATCAATAAAAAGATAAGACAAACTGGACCAACAAATCCAACAACCATTTAGATTATTTTATAGTGATTGTTTACTAATAAGATTGATAGAATTGATTGATTGATTGGTTTACAATGCCTGGTTTTAGGAATAGAAGCTTTCCTTATAAGACATCATGTTTGGTTTTGGTCATACAGTCACTGGTATAAGAGAAATGATAAAGTTGATAAATGATGATGTTCAGTTTGAGGAAGGACATATGCTATATAAGGCAAATGATAGGACTAGGTATGGTTTCAAGAAATGAGGCAAGTCATATAAGATGTTGAGTCTAGTTTTGACAAGGCCACCTCTTGTATAAGAGCATTGATTGACTAGTAGGTGTTGATTTGATGATTAGGAAATTGATCAGTTTTGATAAAGAATTGTTGGGTAGCTAGCCTATTGATTCCTAATTTGGTTAAGACTTGGATAACTATTTGTGTTTGATCAACATGTCAGTTTTAGGAAAGGATGATTTATTATTATATGGACTATGACAGTACTAAAAAACCCTAAGGGTCTAACCTAATGCCTCGGGGGCTCATCAATGATGGCCTTTCCTATGTAACATGTCTAGAGACATCATAGTTTGACTAACCTTGACCATGGATAATCTATTATGGATTGAATCACAATTGACTTGACTCGACAAACCCTAAAGGTTTGACCTAGTTCCTTGAGGTCTTATTATTGATGACCTTTCCTACATAACATGTGTAGAGACATTGTAGTTCAAAAAACTTAGACTAATAGGACTTGACATTATTTTTGGGATTTTTGAAGGTTATTTGGATGATTATGGATTTTTGACATGTTTCTATTTTTTTTGTATTTTTGACATGTTTTATGTTTTTGGATTTTTGGAGATATTTCAATGTTTTCAATTTTTTAAAAAATATTATTTATATTTTTTTGGATTTTTGTGATGATGACCTCCAATACAAAGTCTATGATCTGATGAAGATGTAAGTCAAGTACTTTCTCCTAGTTAGGTATAGGATTGATTGTTAGGAGTTGGATAAGGATGGGTTTGGTAGGTGATAGATGGATAATGTCAACCGTGTGTAGGCCATGAGAAGGAAAATAAATCATTATTATGAATGACGTGAGGAAGCATGGAGGTAACCTTATTATGGGTGAAGGTGAAAAATTAGATGGAATGATGTTAGATGATGGACAAAAGACTAACTACATATGGCACATGTTTTCCATGTTTTCACCATGGTACTTATCCAAAGTGCCACCAAAGTGGTTTTCATTATTGGAAAAATTATTTCTCTTTACAATGTATGGACCCAACAAATTAGGTTCAAAATTTTTAGGTTTCTCTCTTTTTTCTTGACTCTTAGGGTTCTCCATTAAGACCAAATCACCAGTGTCAAAATTTCTGAGTAGAACCTTCTTATTATAGCTAGAACAAAGATGATTCTGGTAAGCATGTAGGTGTACCAATGAATTTTATCTTTGCTCATCTAACAAATCTAGCTCATGTAATTTGGATACATGATACTCTTCATCATCAATAAGTCCTTGCATGGATACCCTTAGGGAAGGTAAATCAACCTTGATAGGAAGGAAGGCTTTAGAGACAAATACTAGGGAATATGGTGTGGATCATGTGGGAGTGCATATGCTAGTTCAGTAGGCCGATAAGGTAGGATTTAGTTGGAGGTGTTAGTTACAACCAACATCATTGATGGTCTTATTCAAGATTTTAATGATGGTCTTATTTGATGCCTCAGCTTGGAAATTACCTTTGGATAGTATGGATTGGAGAAGTGGTGTTGCATGTCAAATTTTTCATATAATTGGTGGAAATCCTGGTTCTTGAAGGGATGACCATTATCAGTAATAATGGATTGCAAAACACCATATTGACATAAGATATAATCGAGGATGAATTTAGATATCTAATTTCTACTAATATATGTCATTGGGATAGCCTCGATCCATTTCATGAAATACTCAGTTGCTATGATAATGAATTTATGGTCGTTGGATGAGGTCAAATGAATCTTACCTATGAGTTAAAGTCCCCATTGAGAGAAAGACCATGGTGACATGATTTCCTAGAGTTCTTGGACTGGTGCATGTATAAGATCTCCATGTATATGGAATTATCAACACTTCTTAACAAAGTGGTGTGCATCATGTTTAGTAGCAGGCCAGAAATATCTAGCATGCATGATATTCTTGGATAAAGTAGGACCACTCAAGTGGGCTCCAAAAATACCATCATGTACTTTGTTTAAAGTTGTTTGTGCTTCATTAGGATCAAGACATATAAGGAGGGTATTTTCCAGGCTTCGATAGTAGATGGTGTCACCAATGATGACATACCTAGATGTATTATAGATAAATGTTTTGTGTTGATTGGTAGAAAATTCAGGATGGATAACTTGGTCATGTAGGTAATCATAGAAATATTTCTACCAAGGGGATTGGGACCAACAATTTCTCACACCATCTTAGATTCATGGATATCAAAAGGAAGTGACAAACAAAAATTATACAAAGAAATAATAATATGGTATATTGTTTGTGATATCCACGAGAGATCCTATTGTGGCCATTGCATTAGCTACCTTATTTTGAATTCTTGAGACCTACCAAAAGATGATGCCATAAAAGTACTACTAAAACTTGTCAACCATTCATTTGTAGGGAGTAAGTTTCTCATCTTTTGTGTTATAATCGTCATTGACTTATCAAATAACAAACTGAGAGTCTCCATATACTTGAAGGCTCTTTATTTTCCATTTAATGGTCATACAAAGTCCTATGTGTAGTTCCTCATACTCTACTACATGTTATTGGTGCAAGAAAAGGCTATTCTGAATGACTTTGGTATAGTGTCTCCTTACCATGTAACAACAATATCCCTTCTCCTAAACCATGATTCATGTGAGATACATCAAAATAAATCTTGCATATAACTAAATTATCTAGTGTGAATATGGACTCCTCAGGGAAGTTAGATACCAACATATGATCTATTATTTTGGGTACATCTACAAGTTGGTCGGCTATGAATTGTCTTTTTATTTCCTTACACTCAATATATTAAATATTAGGGTACATGTAGGATCATGATGGGCCAAAAAGTGGCAACATGATGGGTATGTGTAGGGAATGTGGCTGTCGACTTTTTTTATACCCAAAACTGATGAAATAAAAAGGGTTTTTAAAGGAGATTCTTAGCTTTCCACCAATATAAATTATGCTTTACTTTGAATTTAATAAATAATTATTATTCATTTTCTATTTGAATTATGACTAAAGTCCTAATTGATAGGCTGATACAAAAACATCTATAGCTTTCAAATAGTATCACATTTTTTAATCTGAATCATGCATCACATTCTATGCTTTGCATACTATAGGATTTTAAAAAAAATGAATTTCATGAAGTTTTGACCAAGTTAAGGTGGTTAAACATATGATTTTTTTATATTTTTTAAAGGTTGTAATAAAAAATTCATAATTAATTTTTACTTGGAATTTTTTTTTTAAAATGCATCACATCAGGACATGAGTCCTCTACTTATATATAAAATATTATAATAAAATATTATCCTTTTATTCTTGTTAGGGTGGTCAGATAAACACCTACTTATTTTTTCACTAAAACTTAAGTACTATCGCATTGAAATTTCAAATTTTCACCAAATAGATTTTTTTTTAAATAAACCTAGTAATCTAGAAACTACATTCAATTTGCTACAGATTCTATTCTTACATATTTTTGAAATAATATAGATAACTTATTCAAATTTGTATACATTCAAGTTTCCTATGATTTTTCTGAATTTTTCACCACTTAAGGGCTTGTTTTTTACATGATGATCTTGCACATATCCATCATATTGACTTAATATCATGATCCATTTGACTAATTGACCCATTAAGTCTTCTTTTCTAAGGAGATACTTCAAGGGATCAATCTTTTCTATAAACTTTGTTTGGTTATTTAACATGTAATGCTTGATATTTTGATTGGAAAAAACCAATGCAAGGCATGCACATTCAATGGGAGGAATTACAATAGGTGGTGCTAATAGATAGTCCTTTCTTCTAAATTGAAATGATTCTTGACATTGGTTAGTCCACATGAAGGGTACTCCATTTCATAGCAAATGTTGGAATGGTTGAAACTTATCTAACAGCTGAGCAATGAAACTCCTAATAAATTGTAATCTTCCCTATAGTATTTGTAACTGACTTATGCTTGTTGGAGGTGGCATGTCCATGATATCCTTAACTTTTAGAAGATCTACTTTGATTCCTCTTCAGGAGATAATGTATCCTAGGAGGTTCCTTGTTGTTACCCTCAAAATACACCTTTTTGGGTTCAATTTCAATTTGTATTATTCTAGCCTCTTGAAAATATTATCTAGTACTCACAGATGGTCACCCCTAGACAATTATTTTTCTAGAAATTCATCCACATAATCCTCCATAAGCATGTGCATAAGGTCATTAAAGATGGTAGTCATAGCTCGCTAATATGTTGCTCCAACATTTTTCAATCCAAATGGCATAAAATTCAAACAGTATGTTCCCCATGGACAAGTAAAAGTTGTCTTGTATTGATCCTTGGGAGCGATCCTAATCTGATTATATCTTGAGAAACCATCAATGAGTGATAGCATTTCATACCATTGTCAAATCTAGTATGATGTTGATGTTAGGCAATGGGAGGTCATCCTTAGTGCATGCATTATTTAAATCTCTGAAATCAATAAAAAATTTTATTGCACCTATTATTTTTTTCATGGGTACTAGACTAGAAATCCATTTCACATGGTCAATGGGTTGAATGGAACCAACATCTAATAGCTTATTTAGTTCTACTTTTACCAATAGTACAATATGGGGATGCATTTTATTTATATTTTGTTTGATTGGTTTGGCATCAAGAAACAATGGTAAGTGATTTAACACCAACTTGGGAGCCAATCCAAGCATGTCAGTGTAAGACCAAGTGAAGTTAATTTGTCTCTTTGTAAAGAAGGCACAAAATTCTAGTTTCTTTTCCTTTGTCAAAGATGCTGTGAAACAAATGATTCTAGGATTTTCATTAGTACCAATTTTTACTTCCATGCACTTCTCTACTAGCAATGGTGATTTCTCTTGGCTTATAGGGAGTAGTTCCAACCCTCCATCCCTGGGTACCACCGAGTGGTTTTCACCCTCGGATACATCCTTTCTTTTTACTTTTTCTAGGTCTAGAGGTACCTTTCAATTCTCACCTAAAGAAATTTCCTTTTTTGATTTATGATTTTCATTTTTGCAATTAGAGGGTGGGCTAGACTCCCCAAAGTAGGCCACATTGTCAAGATCTATAGTAAAACATTGTTTATGATAACCATTAGGTATACCTTCATGAAGTCCCATAAACTCAGTTATTGCTTCATCACTTTCAAATATGTCCAAGTTGGGTGGTCCTTGTTGGTTCTAATATATCAAATTTGGGTATACTAAAGGTTTTCCATCATTGGTATCGTTAAGGTTCAATGAATATGCCAATATGGTGAAAAAAAACTGTCATGTTGGAATCTAAAAAGGAATAAATCCAAGATTTTCCTTTGGTTGAGGGATTGGTTAGGTCAAGCTCTTGGAAGGTCTCAGTTAAGTCAGTCACTAGATGTGCAGGAGTTCCATTCCCATTCATTAAACTCAATTTTAATATGATAGTGCTTAGATGTCTCAATATGTTTTGAAGAACAATCGTCCTCACTCGAAAGCACCTTAGTATTAGGAGTAATCACTTTTGGTGGTTCATACCCTAACCCTCTATTCCTTGGTAGCTTGGAAGGAATTAAATGTTTTTTCATTCCATTCTTTCGTAAACCAAGTCCACTATGTCCATCATAGCCCTTGCATCTCATGATCTTGAAGCCTTTACCATATTGCTCTATTGGGATACGTTTAGGTTCAATATCTTCTTCTTCTTTGTATATCCATGTGGAAATATCTTCTTTGTGAAAATATTTTTTTCTCAATTATCGCCATCTTGTGAAAGTTGTGGTGGGGGATGGCCAGTTAATGACTCTAGGATCTTTTTTTAGAAGAAGGCTTACTGGAGGATTTTAGAGATGATGGTAGTTTGTTGATACAATAAGAAGTTTTCATGTGGTATTCTCCACACCCCTTGTCTTGGATGTGGATCTTGGATTCAAGTGATGGGATGGTGGACATGGATTCCTTAGTCAAAGTGGAAGGATTGATGTAATGGGATGAAGAGGATGATTAAATTTATCGATTCATGGGAACTTGTTGTTTGGATGTTCTTCTTAAGTTGCCACAATACTAAAAGAGATCAAGATCACTAGCATAGGGGACATGGGTTGTAGGGGGAATCTCCCCTGTAGGGGTTCAAGGATCATGCACCCTGATGGGGGTTTAGGGGTAGCACCTGTGAAAGTCATACTTTATTATTGTAAATATAGATCATTCATCATTAGGTCTTAGATCTTACATTTGATTTTTTTTGGCTTGAATTTCCTTAGAAGGAAACCTGTACCATAGAAAAAAGTATTTCTTGCTTGATTTGGAATAATTGATGATAGATTGGACTTAATGTGGCCTTGATTCAGTGTTGCAAGGTGTATTTCACATCCACACTAGCTCTTGGACCCTTTCAAATGCATTTAATGATGTCTTATAAAGGTATTGTAAAATACTTTCACACATTTCCCAACTTAATAAACCCATTATCCCTTTATTCAAAATTAAGTAAAATGTATTTAATTGCATTCTCACATCAATCTAAAAGGCTTATAAATCAAACCTATCTTTAATCTAGTGTTGTAATGTTTCTTGCACATTCAAATTGGATGTTGTGCCTTTCTAGGCTAAGTGGACCTCATTTTAGTGTTGTAAAGTGTATTTAATTACACTTTCACATTGAATTATGTGTCCCAAGCCCTAATTGACCTTCACATCATCATTAATAGGCCCCTATTACACCATCTTGTGCATCCTAAGGCATAATTTGATCAAATACCTGATGCAATCAACATAAGAACTAAAATTCCTCATTCCCCAACAAGCTAGCTGGAAAATGGACCCATCTGGGACTAATTTTCCATTTGTGGTGAATGAGTCCCTACCAGGTGGGATTGATTTTCCCAAGGTGGTGAATGAGTCCCATTTGGGCCATTTTTTCACTTTTGAGCAGTAAATTTTTGAATTTAAGTTTTATTTTTCTTCATTTTAGCCTTGGGGAACCAATTTATGGGTGAATAAGGTGAATTTCCTATAAAATCAAGTCTCTAAACCCTAATTTACATCTCTTAACTCATTCACACATCTCTTATCATTCATTCATCGTCTATCTTCTCCTTCAAGTCAAGCAAGTTACGGTTTTTACATTCTTAGTCATCAAGATATCTTCCAAGGACATTTAAGGGAAGATTTCTCATGTTTTACTATAGGGTGATCCCACAATAGTGGTTTACAATTTTTGGCCAAACTGGACACTGAAATTATTATTTTTAACTAAATCTTCACATTCGGGCACCTATAGCGACTAAACAATGAAGACTTTGAAGATGATACAAACTAGAGTCTCGTCACATTTTGTCTGTAGATTCTAAAAAAAAAATCAAAATTTTTGGAATCAGATTGCACTTCTTTTTCCATCTCCCACAAAAACTGATTTTTTTAAAAAAACAACATTTTTAAAAAGTGACGCACACTGTATAATGCATAACATTTTTTCCATGAAGGATAAAATTCTAATTCTTTTGAATTTAGATTCATAACTCTGATATCTAGTGCTTCCACTTGGTTAGACAGTTTTTTATTGAATATTTTTTCTTTAATCAAGTTTTGAAGTCAAACCAATTACAATTCAAACATAGCGCGATTGTATAACACATATCTTTTTTTGTATATATCGAAATTCTTTTTTTTTTTTTGGATCAAGGACTTCAATATCTTGTGCACTCATATTTTTAATTTTTTTTTGATAATCTACAATTTTTCCACATGTGCAGAACAAAGCCCTTCATTTTTCATGAAAAACCTATGTTTAATAATAATACATAATAAAACCAAATCATATTAAAATTATATTCATTGGATAGCTCGTTCTGAGGACTACTTGATTCCAGTTGGGTTTGTGAAGATTCATCCATTTTCATCCTCAACCCGAGCTCTGAAGTGACAAAATTTAGGGTTTTTTTTTGTCTCAGGGGGAGATGAGGAATAAGGGGGGTTCAAGTGAACCCCTAGGTGTTTGCTTGAACCAGGGTTCATTCAAACCCCCTTTTATAATGGGTTTTGTTGTTTTTTTTGGTGGGAAAGCATTAAATGGGTTAGCCCAAACCCAGGTTCTAGCAAACCCCTAATGGGTTCGGTCGAACCAATAGGTTCGTATGAACCCCTAAAATCAAGTTTTTTGCAATGCATTCATTTTTTGTGAGTTTTCCTTCCTCACTTCAATTGTAAACCACTATTGTGGCTTCACCCTACATAACTTCAAGATCAAACACCATGACAAGGTATTAATTCCATTGTTTCATTCTTCATTACATTCTTTGATCATTTTGGTTTAAACCCTACAAAGGGGTTTGACCAAGGCAAACCCCCATGCCCTAAAATCCAATTTCTTTCCTTCTCTTCTTGTGTGTTTGTAGATTTAGGCATCTTGGAGGCTTGGAAGTCATTGAAGATCAAGTTTCAAAGATCTTCAAGTCATCTATTCATTGGATAAGGAAAAATATCAACAAAAAGTCACTTTTAGGCCTAAATTTGACAGTTTCAAAACCAAACACTTGGAGAAGTAGAAAGTGTAGACCGAATGTTCTTGTTTCCACTTTTGAATATTTAAAAATTTAGAAGTGAAATCATTCACCATTAGTGGTGAATGAGTCACACTACTAGGCATGATTGTGGTTTCCTCCAGTTTTAGATACTCATTTTTCTGAAATAGGCTCCGGAATAGTTTCATAGATCTAGGACTAATTTTCCTAGAATGGTGAATGAGTACCACCAAGCCTAAAAATTAGGATAAACATCATTCTATAAGTCATTTCTAGTCTCCATAAATATCTTAGGTGCATACTTTCAGTTTCATCCATTTCTCTTGCAATTTGCATCCATATCTAGGTGTCTTCACATATCACAACGTGTTTTCAAACACTCTACATTTCCTTAGTTTTGATTCATTAATCAATATATTTTATCAATTTTTTTCATTTGGGATATTCCATTTAGAAATATTTCCATCATACTTGCATTAGTTTGAGTGAAACACCATTGTTTTTTAGTCTATTTCTCTCCTTTTAGGTGAAAAACCCTAAGAGAGCAAGAGAAGTACATAGACCTAAAATCTATGGTTCATTTTGGTGAAGTCAAATTTTGAATACTTTCTTTTCTGATTTGGAGTCCATCATAAATCTAGCTTGCATTTCCCTTGCATTAGGGTTTGCATGGATTAATTTGCATGCTAGTTGTCAAATTTTGCATTCATGAAAAGTGCATTTAGGTTGCATTTTTGGCATCTAAATTCATTTAAATTTATTGAAATTTTGCATTTTCATCTTAGGTCTACACCTTGCAGCCCAAAAAAAATCAAAATTCATCAAAAACATTTGAAAATTCTTAAAAAAACCCTCACTGGGACACATTCACCATCTTCGGAAAATCAATCCCTTTTTCACCCCTAAAACTACCCTTTGTAGGACTGAAAACCCTATTTTTAAGCTTTTTTTTGGTGCCATTACCCATCTATATAAGTTGGCTGAGTTTCTGTAACATGCATTTCATTAAATCTAGTCTAAATTAGCTGATTTCATGCATGGTTTAAATTTCAATTTTGCATTCTCACATTGTTACAAAGCATAATCAATTCATGGTTATCCTTAAAATTTGAAAAATTGCATTCCTCTTTTGCATGTTTCCTTTCATTTAAAGAATCAACATTACATCATGTTTTCATTACAAATTTTGATAGTTATCATCTTTCATATTCTATTTTTAGATCTTATTGCATGTTGTAAGAGAATTTTGTTACATGCATATGCATATGACGTCTTTTCCCTTCTCTTTTTGTTCATCATCGATCCCTCTCCTAGTTTACCTTATGTGGATGAGGTTAGTCTAGTGAAGGAAACCTTTTATAATAATAACAATCAAATGTGTTCAACTATCATCTCTCACACTTTTGACGTCGATATTATAGTGCTAGAAGAACCAATTGATGACAATTTTGAAAATCCAAGTTGTTTCTCTCCTCTTACCTCTCCTATTAGACATAGCATTACTAAAGGAGAGGACATCACACTAAGTAATCATGATGATGTGAACACAACACACCAAGATAATGAGATCATATAAACATTTCTAAACATCACCTTACCCAATCTCCATAACCATGCACGTTGTTCTTCTCCTAATATCCCTCCTTGACACCACAAGGCTAGGTTGGTATTAGAAGATACCCCTATTAAGAGTCATGAGACTCTTGACCCTCCCTTCCTTAATACTCCTACCATTTGAAACAATCTATTTGGTCCTTCTCTTGATACCTCTCCCACTTGTGATGAAGCTACTTTACAAATTTCAATGTTGGATGAACATATTACAAGCTCTCTTGGTAGGGTAGATAATATGCAAGAAGAAAATGAGACCTTAGAAACAACTACCAATAAAATAGTCTTCTTATAATCTCCATACTCTCAATAATCAAACAAATTCCACCATTCATAACTCCCTTACTTATGATGAAGTCCTTTTAGAAGAAACAATCTATGAATGTCAAAAACATTTGATTTGTAGTTCTTCTACGAACTCTCCTTCTAGGGAGAATATCATGGTGCTAGAAAATGACAACACTAATAATGTGTCTTCCTTCAATAAATAGGTGATTCTCAATTTCCCTTTATTAGAGATACATCAACACAAGACCACTGAGGTTATGAATGCACAAGTGTCCATTAGATCCCCCTCGATCAATGGACCTCATACATACCCTGTGGGACATCCTAACAACTCTCTAATTCTCTACCCACCTTCATACAAACAACAAACTCTAATTAAAATTGAACTTGTCCTTTACCCTTCTAATAATAATGTTTCACAACAACTGAGTCATAATACCATTGCTCATACGTATTACACTTGAAACAATCTATAACCACCACAACCAACCCTGACACCCTTGTCGTTGCCTAATCCTATCCTCTCTAATCCTTTATTTCCAGGTTGAAAGGAGTATGATCTTGTTGAGAAACTTAACAATAATCCTAAGATATCATTGTGGGACCTTATTCAAGCCTCCCCTCACTATCACAATATGACCCTAACAACCTTACAACAAGTTCTCATCTCTTCTAATGTGCAACCAAATGACATAGCAGACATCATTCAAAGAATAAACAATGACATTATTTTCCACCAAAGTGAGCACCCCTCTTTGGATGTGCAAAAAAAAAAAATCCTTTCATGATCATAGTGCAATACAAATGAAAAGGGATAAAGAGAACTCTTGTAGATACTGGTTTTTCCCTTAATGTGTGTAGTGTAAGCCTTTTGGATAGGCTTGGAATTGATCAATCAACCATTCAACTTGATTCTTTATCTATTAAGGGAATTGACAATGTCGAAAAAGAAACTACTT
Source organism: Sequoia sempervirens (assembly GCA_007258455.2). Classification (NCBI taxonomy): domain Eukaryota; kingdom Viridiplantae; phylum Streptophyta; class Pinopsida; order Cupressales; family Cupressaceae; genus Sequoia; species Sequoia sempervirens. The sequence continues at coordinate 63,370 of VDFB02322485.1, forward strand.
GGGGTCATCATTATACCTTTTATAGTTGGAGTGGCCTCTTTGAATACACAAATCCATGTTATGCCTTATGAGATTTCATGTAATATTATCATAGGAAAATTGTGGATTCATGCAATGAAAGGTGTGCCTTCCACTCTTCATCAAAAAATGAAATACATTTACAACAACAAAATATACACACTTGACACTAATCCCAAGCCTTTTAATGTCTTACAACTTGAGAAAAACAAAGAAAATACCTTGAACATCTCAACATCAACTACACCAGTGGAACCCATACAATAGAACAACAAAGAACAACATATTGAACAAGTCACAAATCTATTAGAAGATGATTGGGGTTCCTTGAATTTCAAATGATGAATTCATGGATGAGTACAAGATCATATAGAAAGATTGAAATAGGGGAAATGAAAAATTAGATGACCCTTCGAAAGCATCCACCTCAACCACTTTATACAATGAAATAGACTACACGACCACCTTTGACGATGCTTATCACCAACCACCAATCGATCAAAAAGTAATGAAAAATTTTATGGAAAAGGGTATGAGCTTATGAAACAAATTGGCTATAATGGAAAAGGATGTGGTGCTCATGAACAAGGTATCAGCCACCTTATATACCCTATCACACAACAAAACACTCATGGTCTTGGTTATTTCCCTTTGATAGAAATTACCAAGCCTTCAATCAATGCCAACACTTTCACATCACATTCTTCTAATTCAACCTTAATAGTAAAACATCCTGAATTGATAGACACTAATGGTCTTGGATGTTCTCCTTTTCAAGCAATAAAAAAAATAATGAACCCTTAACTTAATTTCAATGTCATCTCACAAGACACTAATAATTTGACTTCATTAGATTTTACATCTTCCTAGAAAGGAGAGAAAAAAATCTCACAATCTAAAGAGTCTTGCGAAGATATGACAACTCATACTAAGCAAGATGTTTCTTTCAAGAACCATAGGATCACATTTTACCATTGATCAAGAGGCCATCTTGTTCAGATTCCTCCAAGATCACTTGATAACCTTTCCTCCAATAAATCAAAAGAAATTTTATTAGAAGACTTCATTCTATGCATATCATAGAGTTCATGGCCATTCCGCTAATGAATGTAAGGCTTTGAGTCATAAAACCCAATATTTTTAGGAGTTTGGTATTCTTCCTTCTATGGGTGTAGCTAATTCCTCTAATTCATACCAATTTTCACTCTCACCTAAATTTCATCAGTCATTTTGGCTCACCTTTGTTCTGCTGTCAGTGGGGGAAAGGTGTTTATTAGCCTTGTCCTCATATTTCACTTGTCATTGACTCTTTTGGCTAACTAGTCTTTAAATTTTCATAAACATATAAGAGCAAGCTTGGGATGTGGAAGACATGCTTTAAGTTTCCTCACATGTGACATACTACCTTTTTCATGATGTAGCCTATTAGAAACATATGACTTAGCATAGGGATTTTTTAGTAAGCTCTCATGTCTTCTTCCTCTTCTTCTACTTTAAAGCAATTACTCATAGTACTGGTGTTTGCAACCACTTTAAAGTGGGGGAATACATCACCACTCACATTTCATTATGCAATTTATTTCTTCTTGCGATGTGTCCTTTTCTTGGTCAAGTCATTGGGCTTGATTCCCTCCAAGAGCGTGATACTTCTTTTGACACATCCTCTCTTGGAAACATTAAGCATGATGTTCCCTAAGATGAGACCTTACGTGAATTAAGAAAAAACCCTTTGAACATTCCTTGTACTATTTTTCATTAACAATGTCTATGAGTGTCAAGAATACAAAGTTTTGCTTACTTCATAGAGCTCAAAAATAATTTTCCTTTGTGGCGCCCATTAAAGTTATCAGAAGGTATAAATTTGATATGGTTAAGCAGGAAACCCATTCTGAGGCATGAATTTCCCCATAACCACCTATGTATTTGTGAGTACATACCACCCGAGTGTATGTTTCTCACCTTTTGGGCCTTCTCACCCAATAGAAAACTAGCAGTTTCATTGCCCCAAAGTGAGTATGCATTTTCTTTTTCAGAAAAACAACCTAGATTTGATCCATAACTAGCTAGTAACAATAAACAAGTGATTTTGCTTTGATTTCATTCAAGCTAGTCTTTTAGGTTCTTCCATTGGCATTTTGTAGTGCTTTTCTATTGAAACACACTATTACATTTCATCATCTGGGTTTAAGAGTACATACATGTTCCAAGGTTCGTTACCTTTTCCACATAGGGTTTTTAAGCATAAAGAGGAATATGTCATTAACCCTTTCCCACACATAGTTCTTTATCACTTAAGAAGACCAATCATTTACACTTTACCAATCAAAATTCTTACCATGTAAGAGGAACATTTATCCACCCTTTCTCATAGTTTTTTACCACTTAATAGGAACAAGTAGCAAAAAAAGAGTTATATCTGACCTCAATCTTTCACTAATTCAAAAGTACTTCGTAATATGATAGTCTCATAGATTGTTTTAGTATGATGAAGGATATTGAAACCATTTTACTTACTTATATCAATGGCCCCAACTTTCTTAAGTGATGTACTAACATTTAGATATATTTGTAGTGCTAACTTGATTTCTTACATTGTGCAGGCTTTACAATAATGGAAAACCCTAATTCAAATGTTTCCTAGGCTCAAATTAAATCATTGTCTAGTGTTGCTTCTGAGATAACAGATCCTACTACTGAGGTGAGTCTTAGGGGTAGAAAAAGAATTTTTTTGGAGAATCCTTGTGAATTGGATGATATTGGACATGCAACAGAGATGTTAAACCAATCTCAGTAGAGCGAGGGTTGATCAAGACATAGTTACAGGAAGTGGTGGTAATAATAGCATGGAAAACACTAACCCTAACCCAAACACATCAAACAAAAAGGCTAACATAGACGATCCTGGTAGGAGAGTTAGGGCTAGAAAAAGTGGTTGATTCATTGGAGTCGTTGATGCCTGTGGTCATTGGCAAGCCAATATATGGTATTCTATTAATTTTCTTCATTTATTCTTTTTGTTTTATTCTATCTTCTAATTAAAATATAATGCATTGAACATTATATCTTTCTTCAACAAAAATTTATGTGAAGATTTTTATAACAATCTTTTAGGTCATATTGTCTAGCTCATATTTAGGATGATTCCATTTTTCTATGGGTTAATTTTTATGACTGAAAGGTTAATTGAAAACTTTTTGAGTGATGCTAAAAGATGTTTTGAGTTCAATAATAATGAATTCCTAAAATGTCTAACAAACAATATATTTCACTACAAATAACACTTGTAATATTTGTTTTTGATGATGACAAAAGAGAAGAAGAATTTAGATAAAAGTTGTTGGGCAGAAGTAGTATGGACAATTTTTCTTTTTTAAATATATTTCAATGTAGACGATTTTTTAATAAAAAGGTGAATAATAGAAATAGTTTCGTTATTTTGAGTGTAATATATTATTAAATTTTTAAATTATTCAAAATTTAAAAGAATTAATCGAATCTATGGATCATGTTATTTGTGATCTGTTGTTAAATCAAGATTAAGTAATATGTTAATAAAATAAATTTTAAGAAAATTTTAATGATAAAGTCTTTCAACAAATAAATTATAGAGATTAAATTTTTTAAATATTCCTTTTTATAAATTATATTTTAAAATTTTATTATATATTAAAAATCATATTTTATTGTATTAAAATATATTGTAAAAATAAATATACCATATTTAAAAAAAATTAATATAAATATCCATTTCATCAATTTTTTTTGTATAATTATTAATAAATTCGCATTTATTTTAATGTTAGGTGGACATTTTATTGCTAAGGTTGCAACATTTTACAATTAATGCTGATTACATATAGTTTATTGTATATCCTCAAACAAAGCTATGCTAGTCACAGGTGATCGAGACAGGAGGTTAAATTATCTTGATACAAACTATTACATGAATTTAATAAAATAGGTTGGTTACAAGAATTTTGAAAAAATATATAAATATGCCAATTCTTTACATTCTTGATCTAATTTAGTTTCACTAGTTTTGTAGTGGAGAAAGGCGTTTAATGTTGATGTGAACAAATTCGTAGATGAGCTCATTGAACAATCAAGCATATTTTCATAAGGTTGCACTAAAGGGTTAAATAATTAAGTTCGGCATGAAGTTTTAAAATTGATCTCATTTTGTATGTAGGTGCTTGAATACATGAGGTTTACTTAAATATGTGGGCTTTGAACTACATGCTTAAAAATTCATTTTCTTAATAATTATGTTTGCTTGTAAGTGCTTGTAACTATAAAGATATGTTTTCAATATACATTCATTTGCATAGTCTAGTGGTTGTTTCATTTACACTTCTTCTTCTAAAACCCATTCAAAAAATTTGATTTGACATGCATCTAATAATTTTTTGAACTATTTATGTTGCTATGGCTAAGACCATTCTAACTAAATCAAGCTTTTTAATTGGTGCAAATGTCTTATCATAATCAATTGCATGTCATTGGGTAAAACATTTTTCTACTAACCTTATTTGTATTTCTCAACAGATCACCTAAATTATATTGAACTTAGTCTTATAAACCCATTTGAATGTTAAGCAATATTTACCTTCAAATAGATCTACTAACTCTCATGATTCATTCCTTTCGATGCAATGTATCTCTTCATCCAAAACCTTATCTAATTTTCTTCATTGATTGATTTTCTCAAAATATATAGGATTATGTCACATCCCAGCTAATTAAGCCTAATAGAAGTCAAGGAGAGTAAAGGCAAGAGTATGGGCGCCACAACAAATAAAGAGGAGAGATGGTGCATTTAATAAGGTATGGAACCATTGTCATTTCTCCTCCAATTTCATGTGAAGGGAGGGGCATCCATTCTTTTGTGTGAGAAGACAACTTGATAAGGGGAATGATATGGCGCACCTGACAGCTTATTGAAATGAAATGAAATGAAAAAATTTCATGATGTCCATGAAGCTAAAGAAGCCTATGGGACCTAAGAGCAGCAGAAGAGTCTCCCATGAAAAGGCCCTAAACAATTGCCAACTCCATTTGAGATCAACCCTTCTACAGTGAATTTTGATGATGAAGTTTGCAGTTTTTTCTAACCTTGATTCTTCAAACAAGGTATTTAAATTATTGACCTGCACGGTGTCCCCATAACTAGCCCGGATGTCTTTATACGCTGAGAACTTCATGGTGAAATGTCATTCCGTCTCCACCATACCCATGTTACAAAATCAACATTTTCTATTTTCCTAATCCTTTTTGGGAACCACCCACCTACCCATTTCACACCTAAGATGGTGTGAAATAGTACACAATTGAGCTATCAACATTTTTTCTTTCAATTTGATATTCGCTCCTATATAGGCCTTTTTTTCATGGTCCCTCATGGGATTGAATTATTTGATATAATAATCCCTTTTACGCCCTATTTTTTTCATCCATATAGCATATCTAAATTTTTCTCACATATTTTTTTATTTCTTCATTTGTATTTGGGCACTCATGCATCTCAACATCTCACTTTTTCATCCATTTGATATTTTGTTTCATCCAGGTGTTCTTTCTTCTAGTTAGCTCTTCTTTCACGGTTAACTTAGGCCAATGATGACTCTCCATATTTTGAACCTTCTTTAGGTAGCTTAATAACTAGATCATCGATGAGGCCTCCAAGGGAAAAGTACCAGTCTCTACCAATAAAATCTTATAAGGCACTATAGTCTTAAGCTTAAGGTTGCTTATAAGTAGATGTTTTTGTATTCTTTCCACATTTGTTTCCATTTCAGGTATGACATATTACTGCCCCAAATTTCACACCCATATAGAATCATCAGAGTGAAAAGAAGCCCAAAAAGCATTCTTTTAGTTTTCCAATCCCATAATTCAACATTTCTACATCTATTTTGCAAAGAGTATAGTGCTTTGAAGCCTCCCTGAATTCTTTTTACTCTACATGTTTCCCAGCTGAGTTTGTTGTGAAAATCAAGCCCAAGGTAATTGTACTCGTCCACTATTTCCAATGGCCTACTTTCAAAGAGAAATTCAATTTGTTGTTTTTTTCTTCATAGTGAGAAGATCATTATTTTGGTTTTGCTAGTGTTCACTTTCATCCCGACTTCTTCACAAAATGTTTCAAGAGCCTTCAAATACTTTCTCAAATCAAGCGTAGTTTTAGCAATTAATATGAGATCATCAGCATATAATAGCAATTTTACTACAAAGTTGGCCAAATGAATGCCTTTTCCACCAACCTTGTCTAACCATTCTTCCAACTTATCAATGTAAAGCCCAAATAACATTGTGGAAAGAAGTCAACCTTATTTGACACCAACATTGCTACCAAAGGATTCCGACATACCACATTAGTTCTGATTTTAGCTCTGACCTACTTATAGAGCCTATGAACAGCTGCTCTAAGCTCATGCAGAACTCCCAAATCCTCCATTCTCTTCCATAACTTACCCCGTGGAACCGTGTCAAATTATTTTTTAAAATCAACAAAGTAGCAATAAGCTTCATCGCCTTGAACATCCCAAATTTTCTCAATCAAGAATCTAAGGGTAACTCCATGGTCAATAGTGGAATGTTTGGGCCTAAAACCAGCTTGTCCCTCAACCCTTTTTCCCTCTTGTTCAACCCAACTACTAATCTTGAGCTCAATCATGCTTCCAAAAAGTTTTCCTATAAGAGGATTAATCATAATAGTGTGGTAGTTTGATGGGTTATTTATGTCACCACTTTTGTGCAAGGGAATAACAACACTAGTGGCCCATCCTTTTGGGAAGCCTTCTTGAATAACCCTATTGAAAATACCCTTGATACAAGGTGCAAGGACCTTGATACCCCACTTTAAATGCTCTACTTGCACCCCATCAAAATCTTGCGCTTTCCCTCCTGCCAACCTTCTTATGCCTTGACTAATATCTTCTATAGTGAACAGTTTGATGGTTGCGTTGATTATTGGAGGTCTATGTTTATCCTGCTCACACTCAAAGAATTTTTGCACACTCTAGCCATTGCGGGCTTGTAATATTATTTTCCATTTGTTTTCTTTTCTGCTATAGCTCCTTCAAAAAAATTTTGGGGTTGTTCTTTCAGAGGGTGATCTGCTCCAATCTTCTTGTACTTACATATTTTTCTTTTTAACTTCATATCACCCTTTCATACTCTAAGTTCTTCTTTTCTATTGTCATTCCCTCCTTGTGGAGCTTCCTTTTTGTTAACTTTCACTCTTCATCAAACCACAAGTTTGGTGGGAAAGTATTTGTATTTCCTCTCTTGGGTATACTCCTCTTACACTCATCCAAAGCTTTGTGTACTAGAGGAATCAATGTGTTCTTGTTAATTGAGTGCCACTTTATGTAATCTAAATTTTTTCCAAATTCTTGAAAGAGAATTTTGAGGGCATCCTTGAAGATTTTTTGACTTTCTTGAGTCATGAGAATCCTTCCCTGCAGGGGTGCTTTCTTCTTGCTGATAAGGCCTTGTTCTCCTTGCTCCTTGATTATGTGGATATCAAGTTTTACATATATTGGATTGTGATCTGATTTCAACTCTATTGGACATTTACCAATCACTAGCTCCATTATCGTTTTTGTATAGTTACAAGATAGAATGACATAATCCACCACGCTTTGTCCATTTGAGGTCTTACAAGTGATGTTTCCCAATCTCAGCCATGATCTCATACCATTACATATTACCAAGTTGAATAAACTTTATACTCCCAATAATTATGCCCCAAAGTGAGTGACATTACATTTATTATCTTAACAG